>VWZF01006093.1:1091164-1268664 GCA_013396755.1 Sclerurus mexicanus
AAAAGAAGCCAGCTTACAAATGTTCCTAGCACTTCAATATCCCAGTAAAGTCAATAAAAGGAAAAGAAAGCTCCTCTTCAGTTGTGTGTTATGGAGCCAAGAAAGCAACCTAACACCACAAACAACACCAGCAGTATGAAAAATCAAGAGCTTGCAAAGAGCAAAAGCTTTAGAAATTGGCAGAATCAGAGCAGACCAGGCTATCAAGCTACACAAGTTAGTAAAACTTTATACCAGAATTTCTCTGCTTGTCATAGAATTTGGCACTAAAATGCCACAGTACTGCAGTCACCGTATCTGTTTCAAACAACTACCCCATATCACTTGGCACTAAGTTGCAGCAGCTGTTCAAGGCAGACTTGAACCTGGCATCCCAGCTGAGCAGGGCTTTCTCCCTGTTCCCAGGAGATATGAGCCTTCAGGTGAGATGTGAAGCTGCTGCCAGCATGGGGCACTGGTCTTGCATGGCAGTGTCCAGGACTCAGGGCCACGGCGACGTCTGCACAACTGGCACTGCTATGGTGGTCACAAGCCTTGCACTTTGAAGGGAAGTGGTCACATCTGGCAGCTCCTGTGAATTCTAAGGGGAACAGCTGGGTGATGAATGCTCAAAAATCTGCCTTTTCGCCCCTCTGCTACGGAGGTGACCTTTGATCAAATTGTCTTTTACTAAACTGTGGATGGCGAACAAGCGAACACAAGCCATGACATCAAACAAAAGAAGGAGCGCTCCAATCCAGCGCTGGCAGCAGCGTGGCTTTATGGTCCGTATCAGCTGCTTGAAGGAGAAAAGGGACGCTCAGGACCAAGCGCTTCTGCTGCACACAACTGAGGTGGATCCAGCCCCTGCTCCTTGAAAGTTCAAGTGAAACTTGATTTACAGCCACACCTTGGGCGACAGGCGAGTGCTGGGAGAGCTGAGAGAGATCTGGACAAAGAGTGATGGGAGGCAGGGGTGGGGGACAGCGGGTTCCCTTAGTATTATAAAAATGCATCTTATTCTGTTTTTAATCAACGAACCTTATCCAGCAATCAAGGCAGATATATAATAAGCTGAGCTACTGTGTAAATCTAAACATTCCCCACAAATAGAAAAGATACAGCCTGAGCTCTCTGATTGTTACTACGGCAACTATCTAAAATGAAAATCTTGTTAACCCTTTGCATGCTGTAGCCACCCATGCATCAGTGTTAGCTGACTTCTGTGCACTTATCTCTCCTTTTTCCCCCTCAAGAAATTCATAATTGTATTGCTTCACAGTAGTTATGCTCTGGTTATCCTATCTGAGACTGAAAGAACTGTCATAGCTGGTAGTTTCATATGTACAGCTGAGTTTTGTTACTTGCTCATTACTGGGATTATAGTTCAAAAAACAACTAACCAAACATAAGAGAAAATCCCTACATTACTCCACAAGGCCTGGGATTTTGTTTAAAACCTTGAGAACCAGAATGGGATGATTTCTAGCAAACAACACGGCTGCCATTTTTCTTATAGTTATGAAATTATTTGACTGTAAATAGCATGTTCTTCAGAGAAATGATTTCTCCATAGTGTATTATAAACAGGCTACTTTTAAAATGCTTTTTTGAAGCTTATATTTCTTAAGTACTCCACAGAAGACTGACAGCAATTTTATAGAAATAATGTGTCAATCACAGTGCTTTGAAAATTAATGGGCAGGTATTTGATTTGAAAACTTTCTTAAATATAAGAAAATGAAAATTTAGACAAAAGAAAACTGACTTTCTAATATTTATGAGTGGTAGATGATGCTACAATCCAATCTCTACTTATATCTACCTCAATATTCAGGACATGATAATATCTATGTGGCAGCATCATGGCAAAGTGAAATTCTCCGCAGTTAAGTCTTCAACAGCTCATTGTTGAAAACAACTGAAGCCATGGAAGTTTTTCCATCTTCAAAGTGAAAGAAGCAGGACATGGCCTATGAACATCAATTCTATTGATTCTTTTGCTTCATGCCTATGATGTAATCAATACAGATCCTTCAGTACTGGGCAGAAATAGACTCTTTATGGCATTCCCACGTCGTTATTCTGAGAGAGAAATTTTCAATTGATATTTTACAGAATTACTTCAGTCAATTCAATATAGATAAATCTAAGTCATTACTTGTGTATTTTTGCAGAGCTGAATAACATAGATGTAACTTGAACAAACTAATAAACAACATACTTTTTCTTTATAAAAGCAAAATTTACATGTAAATGAGCCCATATAACTTGAAGTGAGTGAAGTGATGCGTAAATTATCCTAAGATCTTTTTGAAAAGGTACCCACATTAAATTGAAGGCTATCAAACCTCCAGTACACTAGATTAAAGATGTCATTTACAATAAAATGGAAGAATAACTGAATGGAGTATCTTAAGATTAGTGAAATATCAGTATTACAATATTCAATTTTATTACAAGAAATCACTAAGATTTTTAAGTTTACCTAGAATTGTTTTAAACTTTGAGAAAAGAACTGGTTTAAAAAAGAAATTGGATTCTTTGTAATAAATGCGTATGTCAGTGAATAATGTTAGAAACTAGAAATCCTAATATGTGCTCTTCTTATTTACAGAAAATTGAACCCATTAAAGTGAACAAGATAGCTTTCCTTTCTCCTTCTTAATAAACAGATAGATTTCAAAAAAAAGCCCACAGAACTCTCCTGCACTGTACATAAACTGAAGGACAGACTGCTGGCACTGGGTAAAAACCACACTTCTGGTCTGATCCAAATTTTTTTAAGGGTAGTGTAGCTAATTTGAGGTTTTGGATAAGGATGAGTGAGGTGCACAACACATGTAAGGACAGTGCTGAAATACACACAGGTAAGAAAATGTTTACCTGGAGAACTACTTGAATTAGTTTCTCTGACTCAGAATGTGTTCCAATTGTATTTTTTTACTTCTGAAACACTTCCCATTTTTCTGTAACTAATTTGATATATAGCACTCAGAGTACTTACCTTTTACATTTTTTTCAAAATCCATCTTTTTCATAAAGTCAAACGGACTACATGTTCTAGAGTGAAATGTCATACTTACAATACTATGATTGCTAGATTCATCCTAGAGGCTTTCCAAATATCAAGTCTTTTTATCAGTGTTGGCTTATTTCCCAGGTATATGTCCAAAATAATCTAGAAATGTACTGGCTAGTCAACATACTACACATAAAAGCAATTCTTCAATAATTCTGGGAAGGTATAACAATCCTAATTTTCCTCTGTATTATTCCAAGTAGGATTTTTTTTTTCTTTAAAAAAGGTCAGTTTTGCTGTTTTTTATCTTTGTGGTGGATTTTTAATTCCTCAAACCCCACCTCATTTCCATATCACCTTTAAACTGCTGTATTTGCCTAACTGGTCTACTAACCAACCAACATGAAGACTCTACATGTCTTACTGGGTAGGTATGAATCCCAACTTCTTTGGCTTTACTATATCTGTACATAATTATTTTGAAAGGAAAAGATTATTGTATGTGATTTATTTGTTCAGGTCAATTACAAGGACTTGTCTTCTTGGGGAAAAACCAGGTCCAAATCTTGTCTTCCCTGAAAAATCTCTACAATGCATTCCCCAGAGAAGTCCTCCCTTCTTATGGGTATTTGCCCTCCTTGATCAGGCACAAAAAAGAGTCAGGGGGCTTACAGCAGGTAATAGGCTTTCTAAAAAAATTCAAAAGAAAGAGAGTATCATGCCCTGCACAAAGGGATTGTAACGTTGATGTGGGAGATTCTGCTCTGTTACTATAAATTGCTCAGTAAATGCCAGGAATCCATCACACAACTATCTCATAATCTGACTGCAAATCTCCATTTTTTCAAACTTGATCTAAAATATTTCCTAAAGCCTAACAAGCAAAAAATTATGGTAAAGCTATAACTAAGGGCCAAAGCCAGCAATTACCAGATTGAAAAAATCAGCTAAGCAGGGTTTGTTTCCAACAGAAGCAATGCTTCGGATGATGGTCACACGTAATCACTTTGTATTTTCTCATCAGTGTATAACTAATGGCAGCAGAGAAGAATCATGAAAAAAAGGTGCACTGCTGGAATCTATAGATGGTTCAAAGAAAAGTCCATAGAAATACATTATTCAGTAATGAAAAAAGTACTCTTTCCAATTGTGATAAATTTGATTTTGCAAAGTACAACTTGGGAAAAAGAGACAAACAAATAATGATAGTGAAACAGAGAATATAACAAAACGCTCCAAATCCTGGCCAATAGTGTTATGAACCCCTAATTGTTTTCTTTAAACTTAGCACCGGCTTAAAGTGTGCAAAATAAAACATTCAGGGTAATTTCATGCAAATGCCAGGTTCAAGACTAACAGTTAACAAAGGTAATCAAATCTGTCCAGGTGTATCCGTTCGGTTACGCAGGATCATCTGTAGTTCCATAATAGACAAGGAAATAGACAACGAGGCATATTTTACTCTCAGTAACAGAGACACTATTCCCAATGATGTCAAAAGGAATTGCACCTGTGGTTCAGATAAGCTAATTTAAGTCAATCTTTGCAGACCGTTTTTTCCTTGCAGTTTCTCCACTGTCAAGGATTTTATGATGTTAATAATTTCATTTTGAATTTAAAAGGAAAGAAGTTGCTATGTTTACCTTCCCCCTGACCCCCAAACACATCAAGCCTGACCCTTTAAATGTTTATTTCAGTGTTACTTCATCTCAAAATACCAGAGAAGTCAGTAGGAACTGCTGTGGGGCAACCTTCAAGGGCTACAGGCTTTGAATATCATAAGTATTTTCCTATAGGAAGAAAAAACCCCATCTTTTCTATTTCATTTTACTTTATAGAAGTTAACATTATTGCAGTTAAACCTTCCTGAATTTCCTTTACATATACCACCAGTAGTCATAGTTCATACAAATGCCATGACCAGAGTTTAAGGAATTAATTTCATTACATTTCTTTATTTTCCCTGAAAATTATTTCCATCTAAAGGAACACCAATCAGCTTAATCACCAGATTGAAAACCTCAAAGTGGACAAAACACTGCTCTCCCTGACCTCAGTGACACATCATTGCTCATATTTACAAATCCATAAAATTTCTGTGTAATATATGAACACGTTGTAATTAGAGGAAAATGGATAGAACCAAAAATGTACCAACTAAATACTCAGGAACACTAAAAGTTATGATATTTAATGAAGCATTAGAAGCAGAATAGAACATAATTAACTTGCAGGAAGGTTACCAATACAATGTATATAAATGCAGCGACAGAGTTCATTCTAGGAACTATAATCTTATGTACCCATGCACCCTGTTAAGTGCATCCTTGTATGTTCCCCAGCATCACACTGCAAGTGCTCCAGCCAGAATATCCAGATGATGATCCAGATCCAGATAGCTAGATTCATATACCTTTTCCTGTCAGTTTTCTGCTGCTAGGAATGATCATGTATTTAGAGATTATACGCAGGGACACCTGCAGTGCCATGTTCTTCTCGAGGACATATGCTTTGCAAAAAAGCTTCAACTACTTCTGTCCCATTTTCTGCACCGATATTCAAAAAACCTATGTATTTCAGCATCCCTATAGAGTTACAGTTCTAAATCCTCACTCAAGAAACTAAAAAGGTCACGTAGGCAAAGTGTTACCATTGTGCCTTCTGTACTTGGGCAACAACAGGTCCTGCCCAAAGGAATTCGGAAGGAGGGAACAAGCAGAATCTGTACTCCAAAATCTATTTAAAAGTAACCATATATATATTTTTTCCTATAGTTATCTGGGAGTATCCCTGTTTTAAGTGCTCATGGTCAGTCAGGCTTTATCCTTGGAAATTCATAAAGTTTTATTTTACTTGCTCCTGAATTAGATTGTGTGAAGAAGGTGTTAAAAAATTCCTTTTCTAATATCAAGTCTGAAAAAACTCATGCTACCCAAATTCAAAACAAAAATGGCATAACTTTGGCAGAAACAGATTTGAATATTCAAATGACTTTTTGAAGAATTCATCCACTTTAAAATCAGTTGCACAAATATATGATCAATAGAAATGACACTGAAAGCGGACACAGTCTATAGAAATGAAAACTACTGAGAGAGAGTAAGGGCATTACATGAGAAAAGCTCTGAGACCATGCTGAATCACTGTTTTACTTAGTTAAAGCATTTTTAGGACCCAGGATGAAGGATGTAGATTCAATTAATAAACTGTGGTCATGGTGCCTTTTATCAGTAGAAGTTTTTCTTGCTTTCATTAGTTCTGAAAGATTTCAATGCTTAATAGATTGAATAACAATAATTTACACTAGCAGATATTCAGGTCCCTAACTCTTTTTATACATGAATATTTTATCTTTTAGCATCCTTCATCTTATTTTTCATTATATTCTTTTATACTTTGTATTTCACTTAGTGGTTTAGTGACTGGTAAGGAAAAAGGAGAAGAAAGATATATGAATGGAGTCCTGAAATCTCCCTCTTTCTCATTCTGAACATCGCTATTAAATTCAGAAATCATTCAACAGACACTAGCTAATCACCATTACTCTGAAGGATTACATTATATAACAAGAGATGCACCAATTTGTATTAAGAAACATTTGACTTCAAACTACATGCTGAAATCAACAAGAATATACTATCTTAAATACTTGAGCAAAACTCAGTAAAAGATACAGTAGGCAAACATTGTAGTCAGCTCAGCAGTGATTACCAACTCATGCTCCAAATTCACTATAAAATGAAAATCAATATTTCCACAAGTTCCTGCAACATAAAAGATAACCTTCATTGATTTTTCTAGACTTAGGCCCCACTGATAAAATCTAATATAAATTTTCAACCACGAGGATTTGGATCAGAGCAGGGGTGATAAGTCCTGCACATCTCTTAAGAGGTGGAGAATTTTTTTTTTAAAGTGCACGTTCATACTATTTATAATTTGCCCTGTGCAAGTGAAAGCCTTTTCCACCAGCGCTATCAGGAATCTCTTCTAATTTTTATTACTGTGAGGCTAAAGCCTGTTCCAGATAATTTGGAAATTTCAGGGGAATTGTGATAGGGCTGATGGTGCAGCCCTGGCTGACTTGAGAAAAGAGCTAACCCGTAATAGCCTCCATGGCCGTGCTGATTAAATGTTGCCATAGATGAAAGGCCTGCCATCGCCGCAATAAATTAACCAATCACACAAATCCCAAGTCAGTGCTAATCCTTCCTTGATACTCTGATCCTCTGATCAGCTCAAGGAGGTAAAGAAACTGGCTTGTGACGCTTGGTGCTCTAACCCCTGGATTTCATGTACACAACGAGCTAATGATATCTTGCTGACCAGTTCAATGGGATGAACTTCTCTCACAACCCTTAGGGAACACTGTGGCCTTCTTTAAAAAAAAAAAATGACAAGCACATGGCAGGTTTTGTGTTTTATTGCTACACCGCGGGAAAACTAACCAGCACTTGTTAACCGTTAACCACAATTAGCATCAAACTGACGTCTGCTATAAAGCCCGTTGTATTTTACAAGTGCCAGTGATGGATTAAACAGGAACTGAGACAGTAAACCGAGAATAACTGTTCAAGTAATTGAGATTAAGCCATCCTACTTTTGATAGGGAAGTCTGCTACCTTTCCTATTAGTCCAATTTTTATTCTGTTTTTACAATTTGGGGAGGGGGAGTAGCAGGGAGGAGGCACATCCACATATCCACGAGTGTACAAGACAGGAAAAGAGAGCCCCTTTACCTCTTACACACTCGCTCAATTGTACTGACACAGTGCGATTATAATCAGATTTAGACATAGACTCATTTAATCAATTAACAGAAGGCCTGAACACATGCAGCACTTTCTCATTAATTACGTGAATGCTGCCTTTCCAATACACTTTGTGAAATTGAGTCTGTGCAGCCTGTGTTAGTATACTTCATAATTGGGGAAACTTTTTTTTTTTTTTTTTGCGGTAATTGGTTGCTAAAAGTAAGAAAGCTCTGGGGTTTGCCTCTAGGGCTTCCACACATAAAGAGTTTTGAAAGTACTTCATTATCTCTCCTGGTCAGTTCTGTGAAATTAAAACTGTTTTTTCCCTTCTCCTTTGAGGAAGTGGTTTGAAAGCAGGGTTCCTAGAAAATGTCTGTGCATATGCGATGTGTGTATGGGTATGTGTGTCTGTGCTCATGAAAACACACACACGTACACATAAAATGAAACCCTGGATTGTCTTAGACACTGCCATCACTGAAGTCAACACAAACTTGAAGCACATGGGATTTGACCGCTAGCAATTAATTTTACTGAGGCACATTAGTTCTCCAGCTATAAGTGGGTTTCCCACCTTCTTCAGGAATGATTTATTTTTCCAAACTTATATGATGAAAATCAATCATAATTGAGGGATTTGCTAAGATAAGTTCATAAGTTTTGGGAAGGCATCCAATTGGTCAAACTGGATATAATTTACAGAACTTGTATGCTATTTGGAAGTGCCATAACTAAGTCACTATATTTTATTGCCTGTCTTTGACTGTTTCATACATCTTTTTGTTCTCCTCTCTTTTGGGGATACACGTGCACAGGCACACACGGGCTCTACTGCTGCCACTGCATCCCTCCCTGTGACTTTACCAGCTAACCTCTTCACACTGCTGGGCTCACAATAGTGAGTCCTGGAACAAGCCTCGTGGGAATTAATTAGTAAGAATACTACAAGAAGACAGCCCTCTCCCTGCAAGCCATTGAGGGCCAGTGTTTCCCAGTAACATAGCTATCTCTGGCAAAAACTGTTTTCCAAGAACAGCAGATGTTAGTGCAGTCCAGAAAGGTACTTAGTTTCATTCACTAGAACCACAGGGGTTGGAAGACATTAAATGGGGCTCTTTTGTCAAATTTAATCCTTTTGATTTTACCTCTGATGCCTCATATTGGCTAATGTGTATCTACTTTAATGCTGCACTTACCCAAGTTAACTATACTGCACAGTTACTATTTTAAATTTTACTGGCTATCAGAGCAATAGAGAATATCATTCTTTATGATAAATCATTAAAATAATAAGCTTTAAATATAATACCTTGTGGAAGTGGTTTTAGCATACACAGAGATTCTCAGATTTCATAGCCCATGGTAAAGTTTAAAGTAAAATAATTGAATGAAGAAAAAACCGAGATTGGTTATTTATGAGAATTTATACTTTACGAGGAAGGACAGAAGTTGTCTTCAGAAAGACCTATACATGCTTTCTGTTTATATCCCTTCATTCACAATGTAAATGTCTCATACTCCCACAATGGCATTAGGCTAAGAAGCCATCTTTGCTAGGTGAGGGACTTGTCTAAGGACAAATGTATCCCAACAACTAATGCAATGACCTTGGACATATTTGGTCCTCACTCTCTCCACACAACTGGACTTCATAACACAAATCTAAACATAACCTGTAGTTAAGGGAAGTTGCATCATGTTTTCACATAAAGATCTCTATTTCTGCCTGCACAAGTGAAAAGGGGCAAAAATACACATACATCAGTGATTACCCTTACGAAGCTTCAGGCCCACAGACGGGGTCCATGCTCTGCAAATTTCGCTCACTAGCTAACAAAAACTCTATCTCCTGCTTTTCTGCAAATAGCATGGATAGACTAGATTACAATATCTTTAGAGAAGCTAAAATAGCATTCAGAGGGGAGATTTATAGTGCTACATTCATCTTTTCTCACAGAATCATAAAACTCATAGTACAGCAGGCACAGAATCCATTGCAATCAAATCACTAAAGAAGGTAGTAGGAAAGAGAGCTTGCTCAATTTTATTGGGAACAGAGAAGGAGGACATCATCCAAAGATAGATTCTTTTGTATTTCTGCTGGAATTTTTCTGTTACTGTTAAAAAGGGGGGAAAAAAAAGGAAAAAAAGAACACCATCTTTTTATTTCAAATAAACTTCAATATATGCCATTCTACACTATTATTATGGAAACGGAAAAAATTAAAAAGACCCATAGATTGTCTTAATGTATATATGAGTATATAAAAATAGTCCTTACTATGTCCTTCTCTTCAGGTGACAATTTCACTGACTGCATTGTCTCTTTTGTCTGAATAATGGTCCCAAGCAAGTGGATGAATTTGTCGCAAGGAAAATCGCCTTCATTTCCATTTCCTCCATTTCCATTATGTCCTTGTTTTGATAACTCTTCACTCACTGGGTGCACAATGTTTTAAATTGTGGTTTCAAATGTACTAATGTAAATTCCAAATCACCGGTGTCTGCAGAGAGGGACGGGAAGTTCAGCCCCAGTGTCGGTGCTGTTTTAGGTGCACTATCACAGTGTTATTTTAAGGTCAGCACTATGCTCAGAGAGACTTTATAACAGAAGTGGGTTACTTAGGTAACTGCCTAACATACCTAAACATGACCAGCTCTGCTGACAGAATTAATATTAAATAACAAGGGTAGGAATGCAAAAATAAAAGAGTGCAAGAAGAACAGATTTAAAAGAAATCACTCACACATTTCTGTCTGCAGGCTGTAAGATCTTACCGAATACTTTGTCAAAGAACAAAATGAAATTTTAAAGTTTTTACTACAATAACCTTGGATCTCCCAGGGAATATTCAGTGAAATATGAGAGAGGTTTTAATACCTGGAAGCACAGCTGCATTATAGTGAGGTCAATTTAGGAGCACTATTGAGACTCTAGGCCATAATGACTCCATATGGAGCCGGACAGTAGCTAAGGTAATAAACTTTCACAGTGTGATTTCTTTGCTCAGTGCAATACTCACATAATTCTGCAGTTACTCATCTTTCATTCAATGGAGAGGGCTTTTTTTCTTTTTTTAAGAGCTACCATGTGCTCATTCTTTCCTCCTCATCACAGAAGGTTTACATATCCAAAGAAAACATTAACTGTATTCCCAGTGAAAAAACCCAGAATTTTATGACAGCCTGAATGCTGTAGAAAAGGGAAATTCCTCAGTCCTCGACCCCTACACAAAGATGTTTCCGTTTGTCTTAGACACTGGTGTTAAATGGATATTGGCCTTAGTTTCTGGAGTAATAAGAAGACACTAAATGCATTTGAGGACAGAGAAATAAGAAATTGGGGACAGCTGCGGACAGCAGATTTGGGACACTGGTATCATGTATGTAACAAATCTTTATTAATAAGTACATTAAATCCCATATTTTTCATTTATAACTGCTGCATAATTTCCTGTTAACACTTCATGTAAATTCCAGATAAGGTAATAATTTTTTTTCAGAATTCTATTTCTGTTTCATTATATGTTCTACACTCTGCCCCACAGGTCAGTCGCATGATTGAAGTTTTATGCCTCATTAAAATTCCCCTAGTTAAAACATGGAGACAGAATTTTGGTAATTCCTTTCTCCACAACTACAATTAACCATTCCGCTGGATTCCTGTATTACTGCAATCCAAGTTTAAAAATTACTGTATGGTGAGATGGTCAAGGGGTCTAAATGTCCTAAACATAAGGCTCTTATCTTCCTTTGCTCCAATGGCTGAAAAACCCTGCACCACCACCTCCCAGTTCAGTATTTCTAGCTAGCAGCTGCTATCAGAAACCTAAATAACAAAAATATGCAAACTTGCACACTAATTCCCTTTGGAGATAGATCTTGGCTGCAGCCCTGTCATAAATCAGAGAATTTCGATATGAAATGAGGCAAGCAGCTCTAATCATTTCTGCATTTCAAATTGGATCACTGGCTCAATCACTGGGCTTTTTTAAACTGCTTGCCTAAGAGCAAATGTGAGGCGGGAGATAATTCTGAAGAAATCTCTTCTTTTGTGGCCGTAGAACTCTTTTAACTGTTTCAAGACTGAAGGCCACATTTCAGTGATAATAACATATATCTGCTGCGAGAGATATGGATCCTTAAAGACATCTTCCCTCTCTTTCAACTCATAGAATTCCATCAATATCTGCATATATTATATATATTAATGTATGTGCATGTGCATATGGGTGTTGTGTGCATAAAAAGAGAGGGAGAGAAAAGAAGAGAGAAACATCTGACATGTAGCCTCAGTATATTCCCCTTTAGAATTTTCTCTTCTGACTTGGTATGGGTTTCAATTGCTGCAACGACTGCATAGTTAACTTTGTACACATATACCCAGGCACTCTGGAAATTTATTTAATGACGAAAGCAAAACTGAAAAGTAATCCTTACCTGCTCAGGGTCTGGCTCAGAAATAAATCAAAAAATAAAATCATGGTAAACAGAGGTCCTTGATAATTGTGTATGACATCCAAAGGCCTCATCTTTATCCACCAAAGTCCTGAAATTCTCCTTTATTATACTATTGATTTTCTATTTTCATTCCTTATCTAAACTCTGAAAACAATATATCACAAAAATTACCCTTACAGTCAATTGCTGTGCAAACAGCATCCTCTTGACTCTGTTTTTATGCTCAGAGTATCCCTTCTTTTTCACCCAAATGATACTACCAGCTTGTTACAGTTTCAGCGTCCTCGCTGCAGTGCTTTGAAATTGAATTTAACTCTATTATCAGCAAGCTTTTGTAATCTCATGTAAGCCTAATAGTGATCAGATGGAATTTTAAAGCTAAGCTCCCTGCATTTTGAGGACTAATTTAAAATATTTATAAAATTTTTGGTTTAGACCGTTAAAAAAAAATCCACCTTGCCAGGTTTTATTGTCTCATATTTTCACATTCTAACACTTCATATTCTATTTTCTTTCTGGGAGCTGGATACATAATTTTTGATATTTAATTTTCTGTTAAAAAAATTTAGTAAACTGCTTCATCCAATACTGATTCAGATTTTTCATGATTTTAGTATCACTGTACAGTGCTAGTGGTGCAGCCACAAAACAAGTAACACTGTTTTGGATGACCTCATCTAACTTTGAAAATATGCTGTTAAGTCAGAGCATCCCCAAACTCTGTATTGTCTGACACTCGATTCTGTCAAGGTTTAAAAATATATGTTTGTGTATATATATACCTTTTTTCAGACACCTTGACAGCTGCAAGGGTCATATGGTTGGTGTTCTCCTAGTCTTCTGCCATGTACACATAAAAGGGAAATCTAAAGAACTCCTGTGAGGAGCCCAGCTCACCAATAGACATGTCCTTGCATCTAATGGCACATAATACTAAAATCTGGAGCCAGCATATCCATGGAGTTCAAATGGTGCTACAGGAGCTACTGCAGTTTACCCTTCTCGGTAACAAATTTTGCTTACATAAGTGAGTCTCAGAATTCATTCCCCTTTTGCCTGAATGAAGCCCGCAAGAAGGAAAAACACAAAAGTGATCCCAGATGTCCAGAAACCCAAGCCTTTAAGCACAGTGACATTGTCTGGGGACTACCCGTGATCAGTGCTCAGCAGCTGGGCACAGCCTGCAGAACCTGCACATGAAGCAGCACACCTACAACCAAAGCCCACTAACGCCAACAGCCAGACTGACAGTAGGCTTTTCCTCTTCTATTCAAAACAATATATTCAATGTTAATACATCAAGCCTCATGGGGTCTTGCCCGTTAACTTTGAGGATTTGAATCTCATGAATGCGGAATCTGCATTGTTCTCGGCGGAGGTCACTTTGCTGTGCATGTAGGAACATGCGTGTTGCTTCAACAGCTTACAAGTGTAACAGAATTGTCAAACTCATTTTGAGCTCACCTCTGTTTCCTCTGTGTCTCTGGGCATGCAATCCCAAACCCTAGTGGTTCAGGGGGGAGTTAAAGCCATACACTGACACTGTTTCGGTAGAGTGGTTGGTGTTACTTCTTTAACTCCGCCAACCACCACTGATAAGAACTTCTAACAACCTTACCTTATTCCACCCATCCCATTGAGATTGTTCTGCTCTAAAAGTGCCCAAACTTCACACAGCAGCCCATAGTACAGGAGAGCAGCCCTATACCAGGTCTGAAATTACTCTCCAAAGTACAGCATGCATCATGATTTAAGTGATTAAGAAGGTGCCAGCAAAAGTTCAATTAAGCAATCATTAGTCTTTTAATATATGTTATCATACTTTCTTCTCTCTCCGCCTTGGTTTAAAAAAGCTTCATGATTAATGTCACCTTTCTTCTAAAAATGTTGTGCAAACAAAGAGTTCACCATGAAGTTTTAATTTTAGGTTAATTTTCTGATAGTATCTCTCTCTTTGCTTACATTTAAAATCAGTGTCCACTGAAAAAAAATAAAATTCAATCTAGACTGTTTAAATGTGACCTCGGGCTCCTTCTAGAGAACACTAAACGTAGGTAAATTGTAACAATTTCTGAAAAACATCTGTTTTCATACAGATGTTTCTCATAACTACTAGCTGTAGCATGACTGTAGACAGGTGCACAGAGCTGCATTATGCCACCAAGTTGCACATTTTTTCTCTAGGGATAAACTGTATTTTTTACTGGTTACCTCACTGCTGTTGTTTTCCTTGTCAGCACAGCAGAGTTGAATGGCTTCTTTGAGCTGAGGTGCACAGCAGCTTCTCAACTATTAAAACTATGTGATATTACTAAAATCCCAATAGTTGTAATACAATGAAGCATTTCAGGCTTCACAATCCTAAAAAGTATCAATCTAATATCATGATAACAGAGGAAGTCAAGTAAAAAACAGATCTGAACAGCATGTCATAGAAATTACCTCCTCTACACACAGCTCTTTGGATACTTATAGGAAGGGATTTTCTTCATGTATGGGACCCCAAGGCATTTTGGTGGGAATCTCCCACTTGGTGGAATATTCAGGCTCTCTCCTTTCCTTTATAGGTCCCTTCTTTTCTCCTCCCTGACTTCATCTTTTTAATTTACATATTCAGAGTAAAGAAAAAACTTGCAAAAGACACAAAGACCAGATACAGAGTTTTTCCTACACTGCGACATCACTACACTGAGAGAAGATTTAAATTTTACTGCACTTCTTGTCTCAAACGATCACCCGTTCCCTTCACAAACAGAACAGAGCCACTCCCATCATGCAAACAGCTCCTACAGCACTTGCACTTGCTGTGTGTCAATGGGAAGTGATTTTAAAACACCTAAGAAACCGCTTCTGAAGAACCTGCTCCGGTGCGATGTGGAGGATTTAATGGGAAAAAGAAAAAAAGGAAAGCCATGTATTTTGGTGATGTCTTCTATTCTGATTCCATGGTATTCAGTGTATTCCTAACTTCATAGGAAAATCTGTGGGAGTCTAGAAAATTCCATGTGTCTTTTGCTGCTACAATGCTACAATGTGAGATTTCTGGTAAAACAAAAAAAAATCAGAGTTATATATGTGTGGGTTTTTTTTAAATTACAGAAGAGTGATCCTTTCTAAAACAACGTTCAGTAAATATGAAAACATATACGGGGCAAGGATTGACTTTTGTCTCTGAGAAAGAAATAGCGTACAGTGAGCAAAATCAAGCCCTGCCTCTGAAGCTGTACAAATCCTGAATTTAATTTTTTTTCTTCTGTTTGTATCTGAGAGACTGAATACAGAAAAACTGTATGAACTAAATAAAATGTGGACAAATATTTAAAAAAGCCCATAAAAATACTAAAAAGTCAGTATCTACAGTGTAAGGATTTCACAGCAATGTTATGTCAATACTGTCTCACTTTACATACTATTTCTCATTTTAGAGTACATATTATGTGACTATTTAGAATCCCAAATACAACAGGATGTTTTACTAATTGCTGCATTAAGAGTCCTAAATGTTTTAAAGTTTAATTATGCACAATTAATATTGAAAAGAGTTGTATTCTTTCACTGATGCCTTTATGAGGGTTGCAAATATCCCACTCATTGCTCTATTCTCAGCCTTTCAGGGCTTCAGGCACCATTTCCATCACCTTACACTCACTGTTAAAGGTAGATAGAGCAGCAGTTCCCCTGCCCATCACAGACAAGGTAGCCATGATCTTGCTTTGTCCTTTGGAGAACTTCTTGAACAACTGTCCTCAGATGATCTGCATCTTCTGAGTTTGCGCTTTTTTTTTTTAATCTGAAAAGTTGCAAAACTACTTCAAAATCAACTCACATTTCACAATGAAACGTGTCTGAAATCCTAAACCTTTTCAAAATCAAAACACTTTCGCAATTCATTTACGAAGATGAGTATAAAATGAAGGCAAGAAGGTGTGTCATACTCTCAGCCTCAGGAAATCAGAGTCACTCCAGCATTGCCTGCAAATTCCTAGGTAGCCATGGATAGTGAGATGGACATCTCTACCTAAGTTTTTCCCCGAAAACCCATCTTGAACAACATCTTGTTTTGCAGTTCACAGGTCAGTTAAGCTGTGACAACAGGATATTTGTTTCTCAATAAAGACAAATGCCTAATGAGTAATCAAAATGCAAAGAAATAAAGTGCACTGTTCAAAGTAAATGTATTTAATACATGTAAGGTTAAAAGAATTATTCCAGCGTCTTAATTTCCATTGAGTCTGAACAACAGTAACTTTACATTTTCCTGCAGCCTTATTTGCTCAGCCAAAAACGTAGCTAAAAGCTTCTGAAGTAAGGAGATTCAATTAAAACAAGCACCTTTTTTTCCAGTTCAGATCAGAGGTGATATATTTCTTTTAATGTGCTCATTTGAATGGCGAGAAAGAGAATAGTACTTTATGATAAAAAAGACTTTTTTCCCTCATTCTGCTTTCCATCTCTGCTTCATTTTACACAGGAATCTTTTCTCTTTACAATTCAGTGCAACATGTGTAAACATGGATTATACCACATCAGAAACCAAGTTAGCTATCTCAAGAGAATTTGTATCTCTGCTGTGTGTAAGTAAGCAGATTAATTCCTAGATCAGGCATTACCTAATGCATTTTCAATTCAATTTCTTCTTTTCTTTCTGCACACAAGATCAGGGAAGTAGGATTATTTTATTAATTTAACTAATATTTTGCATGTTTTCTCTGTTATCTTTCTTTCCTCCAAAAATTTGTGTTAGCTCCTAGTGAGTGATTTAGTATGAGCAAGGATGTGTAAAGACAAGAGACCTAAGCCCTCAACACCTTACAGAGAAATAAATGGCATAGGGAGTGACAAACTTTTCCTCCCACTGCACTATTGGGAATAAGGGATTCTCACATATTTCAAACCCTGATCTACAGCGGCACATCCTGCCTGGGGTAAGCTCAGTTATTGTACAAAATTTAGGAGAAGATTATTTATTCATTAACATTTATGCTGCCTTTATGGAAAATCTCAGAAGTAAGGAATGAGCTAGTCTGGTTTTATTAAAGCCGTGCCTGCTAGCACTGTTTGAGGTAAGGGTCTGTCAACATATCACAAAAGCATGGGATTTACCGTGTAAGATCAGTCCACTGGCCCATCGAGCCTGCTAGCATGCCCCTAGTAGTACCCAAGTCTGATGCTTAAGCAGAAGATGGCACAGTAAGCCCTTAATACACCTGACTAATTGTGTATAATGTTAAACTTGGGCAGGGGCAGAGGCAAGAGATTCCTCCTTGTTCTCTGCAGTGTTCACCTAATGCTCAAAGACAGGAGCCCATTATGCCCCTGTAACTAGGAAAGTAACAGATGGAGACAGAAGTATCCTTTTTAAGCCAGCCCTGCAACTAGCCACAGGAACGGGTGTGCTATACTGAACAGGGAAACTCAACATATATTTCTATTTTACACACAATAACCATTCAGTCCTTTCTTTCCCCTTAAAGTCAGCTCCAAATGCTGCTTCCAACCAATGTACTCTGAATTACCTGTTTGGGATGGCGTTCGAAACTAGGGAAGGGCAAGTACTTGAGCACTGATAAAAATGTCTTGAAGACCAGTAAGAAAAAGGACAGAGAATTTAGAGAAAGAAGAAGGAAACATGATTGAAATAGTGAATAAGGAGATATTGGAAAGCGAGGAGAAAGGCTAAGGGGTAAGTACCAGGAACATAAACAAGAGACTTGACGTGGAGACGTGGAGACGTGGTAAGGAGATGTGGGACAAGAAATTGAATAGTTAAAGGAATCCTGAAAATGTAGCTGAAAATGATACTGCATGGAGAGAGCAGTTGGAGTGCGGATGGAGTAGCAAAAGGAAGGCAATCAAAGCCACTGACAGGATTTCACCTTTCCACAATCCTCCAAATTTTCTACTGTTTAAGACCCTCATGTTCTGCATTCCAGGTGATCTCACGGAAATATTCAGAAGTTCAGAATATGAACAAGATGTCATACATCTTGTGTATGCATGAAGACATGAAACAGCAGAAACTGTCAAACATTACTAAACAATCAGCCAAACAGGCCAATAAGGGGGGAAAAAAATTAAAAAAATGGGAGCAATATCAATAGCTCAAGCTGACACAGATCTCAAGGCATTTGGAGATGTTTTGACCTGAGTTAAGGATAGCAAGGATTTTTATACCTCTTGAAATGCATATTATAGTTATAGTCCTACACAATACTTTCTTTCATCCAAACCTGAACTCATCTTCGCCAGTATCTGCACAAATGCAGCAATAATCTATAGTGTATGCCTTAGACAGATGTAAGATGATCCTGTATGTATTCTCAACCCCACCCAAAACCTACCAAACAATCAAAAAGAAGCAGGGTTTTTTTTTCTAAAATGAGTAATTTTTTTTCTCCCCAGACATTTGTGAAATTAGTTATTTTAGTTGTCACCCCTTTCAGAGAATGATGTTCATATCTAAAGTTAAAATTAATACAAATGACTGAAGAGGCACAGCCTCATTACAAAGGATTTATACACAAACCCTCTTATCAATACCAACCTCCTAGTTCTTAGACTCCTAAAGACAGAAATATGGAGCTACAAATAACATTCATTTCCCAATTACTATGCCAACCAGCTCTTTTATTATAGACTGTATTTGCATTTGACTGACTGGCCTATTGGAAACATAGTGCTGCTACACCATCATCAAGTATTTTCTCTTTTTCAAAGACATAATCCAGACTATGAACACCAGTGCACTATCTAACAGTTTAATAATTTCTTAATATGATAAGGGATCCTACTCTTTGCAAATTTGGACTTTTGTTAAATATCGTCATGTTCCAATTTTAACCAATAAGTCATGAAATAATGGGAATCCATTGCAGATTGTTTATTGGACTTATGTATGAGTCTACTTATTTTCTTCTATTTTTCATAGGTGGTACATTCGAGAATGTGTTCAGAAAGGCATTGTTTTGTATTTGTATTTTCTTTACAGTTAAGATCTGCATATAATATACATAAAAAGTTTAGTCTTTTTTATATCATGAATTGCGGTAAATAGCCAGAATCCTACAATTTTTACATAAAGAGTATAAAAATTAGTTCAATTCACAGGGTGCTAATGTACAACCCTTTGGGTGTCTGCTCATTATTCCAGGGAATAATCTTATAACACAGGTGTTTATTTAACCTGTAGGAAACCTGAGACCTCCAGAGTACTGTCAAGCAGGTCCATTAATGTCTTTGTATCTTCATCTCCGATTAGAAAATATTTCCTGTTTTTTGCCTGTAAAGGATTTCCTCTTTTTGCCGTCTTGATTCAGACACCATAATAACAACAGCATGATTATCTGTTTTGTGACATTTAGTAGTCTAGTGTGGATACCAAGAACTTGGGTCAGAAAGCACAAATTAAAAAAAAATGTTATAGCAATTAAAATACTAGAATTCAAACAGTCATAAGTACTGTTCTCCATTATTTATGCAGATATAATTTATTTTAATCTTCTCTTATTTTTTCTCAATCTAGTTTTTTCAGAGTCAGATTTAAAGTGAAGCTCTGACTGCACTGGCACAGAAGTTTAACAGAAGGTCATGCACATGCTATATGAGGCCAGTGCTGGGAACTAAGGAATCAAGTAAGTAGAATATTTTGGTATAATAACATAAAATTATGGCTCTTCATCAGTCTTTATATAGGGAGAAAGGAGGGATATCTATGGAAAAAATCCATCTTGCTTCTTCAGATACATCCAATTGTCTTAATGACATTCTTCTTTTATACATATCTGGGAGTAAGGCAGAAAACTGTAGTGCTTTGCTTTGCATTGTGTCTAAAATTAGACTCGTCATGGTTTCAGAGCAAGAAAGAAAAGTCACCTCGCCTGTCCCACTGAAACATTTGGGGTTCTACACTGAGCACACTGTGGCCAAAAATACAGCACAAAGACTTCTGAAATAAAAAAGGGCAAATGAAAATTCTTGATATTTCATGAATTTGACAACAAAGAAAGAAATAATGAGGAGAATTACAGTTGTTCTAAAAGCCAACATTTTAAAGAAATCAATGTTTAAATATTAACATGTCAAAATTCTACTGGTATATTGTTTTTCAGTGACACTCATGATGCACTATGTGAATAGTCTATTAAATGCCATGTTGTGGAAATGCATATATGGTAAAACACCCATTAGAAGAAACACTTTTGAAATGGACACAGATTAAAATAGAGTAATAAAATTCTGTCCTGCATTGTGACAAAGATTTCTAAAAACATGATATATTTAAAATTTCTTTTAAAGATATATTCTTCCTATTTCTTTCAGGGATGACTTCAAAATGGTTCTGCTCCTCCGTCTATTTTACTACAACTAAAATTTAAAGTAAAGTGAAATCTACATCTTCATTATTCATATTGCATTCAAAAGTATGCACTATTCAATGAAAACATGAGATGCCTCACGTTTAATGGGCAAAATACAATTCAAATATCCTTATGCGCATCTTATAGGGGAAATTTTTCATCTGTATAAATCCACCTTGATTTTTTTAAATTTCAATTTACAGCACTTTCCTATATGATATTAAAAGAGTAAGCAATGGCATTTAATTGAATCAAAATATGACAGTGAGTTCAGTCATGCTTTTACTGTTAACACTGGTGAAATGATTTATTCATTTGTCATTCCACTTACTTTTTTGTTCGAACAAACATAAATTAGAGTTACACCTCCACATAAGTACCAGGTGGCACATATGTGATACTGGTAATGACATATACATATATAACTAGAAGAGATCATGACAGTATATATGTTTTGTTCCAAACCAAAAACCTTCTGACTTCATCTAGTGAAAACTATCACTCCTGTCATGTGCATATTCACCTCTTTCAGAAAACACCATCATAAATTTAATAAGTGGTGTGTCAAATGTGAGGAATTGAAAGCAAGTTGAGAACTGTAAAGGAAATTCAAGTCAAACCACAAGAACTTAGAGGTTATGATCAGACAAAGTCAGTGATGGCATTACTGAAATGGAAATGGTTGGTAAACACTGCCCAGGTCTCAGCACATCACTGATATTAGCAGTTCATTTAAATACAGAGATGGGCATTCAAACAGACTCCTATTTCCTGAAAAAATATGGAAATTTTTATTGTTTTTAATTTTACACTGGAATTATTTAAGATTTATTAATACATTACTTAGAGATTTTCTCTCTAGAGCAGTCTAGCGGTCATGGCATGTGCCTTGCACTTGAAGCTATGCAGGAGGCCCTTTGATGCCAACTTCAGGGACAGAACTAGTGTCACCCACATTTTACAGTCCTGTGATCAAAACAGTGGGTCATTCACTATAAAGTTTTTATTTTTAATTTATTCTGATGGTCTTTTTTTATTTATTGGAGAGCAAAAATTAATGTTCTTAAGGAGAAAGGGGCACTGCAGCTCTCATATATCCCATGCAATATCCTCAGGGCTTTGCTTTGGCTTCTTTGACTAGATTTTAAAAAGTCTTAAAAAAAGAATAACCATATTTTTCAGCAAAACGGCATTATGGTGCTTTCTGTTTTCTGACTGTTTGTCTCCACCAGTAACCATAAACTGCTGGCACTAGTGCCAAGTTTGTTACAGAGAGATTAATGTTGGCAGCACAAGAGCTTCTCAGCTTTTTAAAATAAATTTGGCACCAAGCTCTAAAAAGGTTCATCATCACTGATCTAGATTACATCCTTCTTTATCAGGAAGTTTCAAAATTCCTATATAAACAAATACTCCCAATTTATTTGTATTTTGTTTCACTAGATTAATGCACATAGGAAGAATTCTCCAGAGTCATCTGCAAACTCACTGCATTTTTCACTCACTATCTCTAAAAAACTCACGTCTGTAGCTTTAGTGTGATGTAACTGTTATTACACTAATCTTCATTATCACCATTTTGGCTTTTGCCTCCCACACTTGCTGCCATTGTACTCATGTCTGGTTTAAAACCAGAACCTAAGCTAGCTGAGGGCAGCAGCTGTCTTTAATATCAGGTTCAGGGTCCAACACAAAGAGCACTAGTTCCTGACTAGAACCTCAATATGCTGCAGCACTACAGATGTTAAATATCATAATAATGATTGTATCTTCTTTACACAGTGATTATGAACAAAGCTGCACATCTTTCAAAGAGCTCTTGTTTTTACTTTTCACCAGCAGCTGAAGCAAGGAACACATTTCCATTACAAGATGAAGCTGTACAATCTCATCCAACAAATGATCTCACTCTGACCCTAACACTAACTTTGCTATTAAGCAAAAACAGGCACATTTTCAAATATTGATTCCAACTAATGTCTGATCCTAACAGGCATGATGTTATCGGGGCCCCACTATAATAGAAGGAGTGTCAGAGTTAAACAGAATAGGTTTAGATAAGATCACAATCTTCTTCACCATGATGTGATGCTATCACTGAGTGAGTATAGTATTTGAGGTAATTATCATTAATAGATATTGGCAATAGGACGAGTGGTCACTGCTAAGATCTAAACAAATTTGTGCACGATAAAATAAAACAAGTTTTATCTGAATAGTGGATATGTTATATGCCCTAAGCAACTTTGCTGCCTTTATTTTTTTCTTTCAAATTATAGATATTAAAGTAAGAGTGAAATATTGAGGAACAACATTGCTACCTTAGTTTGTTCTGTACCTTCTGTTTTGTGGCAAACTGCCACTTTAGCCTTCCTGCTGCTTTCCTGATGTCTACGTTGACCAGGTGCCCCATGCCATGTTGTGTTGTCAGACTCTGGTCCCAGGGTTTGCCTGAAGAGCCATGGCCACAGCTGATTTCATGGTGCCCTTCCTTGTTAGCAGACAGTGGAGCAGCAATGAGCTGTCTGACAGGAGGTGTGGGAAGCAAAGCGTCATCCTTCTAAACTTTGAGCCCTACATCTGCTTCCTTACTTGAACTATTCTTTGTAGGAATATGGGCAGTGCCACCGTGGGCTAGCCTAGAGGACTGGTCTCTAAGGTATGTGTGGGATGTGGCAAAAGCCACAAGGTTGAGAGACATCTGGCGTCGTTTGGTTTTAGCTTCAGCATTTGTTCTGATCGTGGCAGACTTAGTGCATTCTCAGAAAGAAGGTGGTACTGTAAAAGGGAACACCTGCTTTGAAGTGGCAAATTCTCTGTGAAACTTAATCTTAAAACTTTCTCCCCTGAACCTGTTAGCATGTAAGGTCAAAACAGCACAGGATGAAAATAATAATTTATAGCCCTGGAAAAACTGTTATCAACCTAGGAAAACTGAAAACATCAATACAAAAAAAATGGTCTGTTGATACTTAGGTGTATGTTTTTTGTAATGAAACAGCAGAAGCATAGCTAAACTTTCATATACCACAGCCATACAAAAATAATACATGAGAAATGCTTATCAAAAATAAGCAAGTGTGCATTACATAGAATTAAAAGGGCACAATCAGATTTCCAAGAAGCAATGTTCTCTATGTTATTGTGATAACAATATTCAACTCTAATACACTATTTTTCACCCTTACAGACATTAGCTAATTAGGCAATTTTAAAACATTTCTAAATTAATAGCATACTTGCCAAGATTGCCCAAATATAAGTTTTATAAACAGAAACCTACATGAAGCTTTTCTACTTATCTTCATGTATTTGTCTTCTCAAATGTGTGATTAACTCCAGAACACTGAAATCTTTTTGATAATCACTGAAGATGAATGTATCAGGACAATCAGCAGCATATGGAACACAGAATGCTGCCAGATGTTAACACACTAAAATAAAGCAGAACCACCCGTGTACTCTGTATCTTGCCTAAAAATAATATACTCATTGACCTTAACCCTATCAAACCAGTCACATCTTCAAGGTCAAATAAAATAATAAATATTTGTCTTCTATGGAGAGGTTTACAGACTCTACTTGCAATGTTCAGTGTCATAAAATGTTAAGCATACCTCAGCCCTACTGCTTTGAATGAAAGCTTGGGGTGCTCAGCACTTCCCACTGGCACTCAGTGCTAGGCAAAAATCAAGTCCTAAGTGCATTATTAATCACTGTTGGAAATTTGGGGTCACTGTGCTTCCCTTTTCATTGCTTTAAATTGTTTCAAAGACTACACATGAAAACAGAAAAATAGAGTGAAAAATACAGGCATATAAATGTGATCTCTAATGCATACTTCACTTGGAAGAGAATTGCACATGCTCTGTGTTGCCTTGAAAGAATAACTTCAACCATCTTCGCTATCCCAATACAAGCTCCTGTTCAACAGCACAGCCAAAAACACAGAAAACAATGAGACCCTGATGACAATATTTCTGAAGAATTTAGAAGACCTCACAGTTATGGTAGTTATAGTAAACAGTTAAGTATCTCTGGTATGACTGACAAGGAAATCATTATTAAAGGTCAGAAAGGCCACTTAGTCCTAAGTACACCACCAGCCAGAGCAAGCTAGTGGGTACTACTACAAAGTCACTTAAACCCTGCAACAAGTGCTAACAATTGGCTTGGAAGAGGGAGTGAGAGGAATGTTAAGGAGGCACAGCCACACCAAGCGGTCTCACATTTGTGAGGTCAAGTTTGTAAACATAGGTATTCTTCTTACTTTTCACTGCTGAATGTGGTGGTGGAGGGGAAAGCAGCTTCAAAAGTGCACGTGCAGTCATTTACTGCACACAGGTACTGTTTCTATATGCATTTAAGAGACTGACTAGCACAGAAGTACAAAATGAGTTTTGAGGATGCCAGTGATGCCAAAAGCCTCCTTGCAAATGTTTCCACATCCAACCCATGGTGTGTTCTCTGTTTTTCAGCCCGGCTAATCGCGGCTTTGGTACCTGATAGTGGATGACTGACTATAAAAATCAAGATTCATCTTACTCCCTGAGGCATGCTGTACCACCAGATCAAAGTGCACACCCCTGGCATCCTGAAAATGAAACAGCATTGCCCTCACTATGAAAATGTGTGACACAGAAACCTGGCACAGTGATCCTTGCAAATTAAAAAGTATTCCTTAAAATAGGAGGCACAGAAAACTTAGAAACAAAGTCCTAAGTAAAACTGAAAATAATATTTTGAAGAAGTTACACTAAACTAATATTCGGCTATACACAGAATGTTAATTCTAACTTTAGTTAGCTAGAGACTGGATTGGGAAGGGAGAATATTCAGAAGAAAAAAAACAACCTGGAGGCAATTAGGAAGGAACATGCCAAAGAAATACAGCATCTTACTTCCTTATCTCTCAGCTAGCCCTTGATATATTTCAATTAGATTTTGAAAACGTATCCTATACTGGTGTGACCAACTGTCTAGCTTCCTGTAACATCCCATCTGCCATCTTCTACAAAAAGCAGTATCTCATTCTGGCCTTTTAAAGCCAATCTTGAAAGATTTTAGCTACCTGCAGGCGTTTCTGGGCAGCCGAACAAGTGAAGTTGGCTGCAGACATTTCTCAGCATCAGGGTGCCAAAAGCCACAGGGTCATCTGGGCCTTTTCCTTCCCCCACACCACAGTTCAGCTGCGCCTACACCACTCCTGTTGCCTGTTCTGAAACACACCAGCCACAGATTTACTGCAACTTCCTGAATCTCCTCCAGCTTTTCACTCTCATTAACATTACGAAGTTCTCTCTTGTATCTAATCTAAATCTTCCCTGCTGAAACCTTGCTGAGTCTGGAAGGTTCACTTAATGAAACCTATCATGTCCTTCCGTGACTCACAATCCAGGCAGATGCAAGAAGTGAGGAAAACCCTCCACCATGGATGTGTACAGGACCAAGATGCTATTTTCACTTGGAGGAGAGAAGGTAGATTGACCAGAGTGAGAAGCAAAACAGGAGTAAGGTAAAACAGTGGATCCCAAAAGAGAAAAATACAATCTGGAATTTAACAAATATAAACAAGAAGATCCAGTATTTAATGTAGTAAATGCAACCCCATCCAAGAGGAAGAAACACCATAAAAGCAAAGCAATAAGATTAATACTTACTATGAGGTCCACTGCAGAATTAAAAATTAGCAATAATAGAAAGAGGCCAGCTTCAACACAAGGAGAAAAGAAGGGACTAAGACATTTTGGATCTACTATTGTTTTCTGCTTTATTGCTCTCTTTCCCTTATGCTAATTTGCCCCAGTTTTCTTCCAAAAGTGAGGACAACAGCTTGCAGGAGGGGGAGAGAGGGAAGGATCCTTCCTCACCTCCCCAGCTTCAAGGCACACCTCCCTCAGCTCCACTAAACTTGTCTTTAATGTCCTCACACATGGCAGGAGTTCCAGTTTCATGTTTAAAAAAAGTGGTCACTCATCTCCCAGATCAGAGACTGTCATGTGGAAAAAAAAAAAAACACTTCAAAGAAAAAAAAGTATTTTGGGAAATATGAGATGCTCATAAATAAATACTTAAATAATTATTAACATATATGAAGATCCTATTAAAAAAAGTACACATTTCAGATATCAAATCAAATGTCAAAAACAAGACAGAAAAACTAATCAGTGACAGGGAGAATTTTAAATTTTAAGACATATTCTCAGAGTGAGAATAATCTACATAAACTATGATGATATCTCATATGCTATGTAGTTTATTCTAAATGCATCAGTAGGGTTCAGAATGCTATCCTTTCCTTATAGTACAGAAAGGACAGTATTCTGTATATACAAAACTTAACTATTCCCTAAGTATGTTCAAAGAGTTCAAAAAAATTATAACCATGTTTAATGGTTCACAAGTTATGAAGCATTTTGTAAATGCATTTAAACATTTCCCCTGCTCTCTAGTCTGTGGAATACATGATAAAATGCATTAGTGAAAAGAAAGGAAGCAGAAGTTTATTAATTAATATTCAGTTATTTAAGATGGGATATATTCATATCATATATTCACCACAGAATCACAAAATCATTTAGGTTGGAAGACACCTCTAAGATCATTAAGTCTAATCTGTGACTGATCACCACCTTGTCAACTAGACCACGGTACTAAGTGCCACATCCAGTCATTTCCTGAACACCTTCAGGGATGGTGACTCCATCAGCTTTGGCAGTCCATTCCACTGTTTAACAACCCTTTCTGTGAAGAAATTCCTCTTGACGTCCAGCTTGAACTTCCCTTGGTGCAGTTTGAGGCTATGTCCTCTTGTCCTGCCACCAGTTGCTGGGAGAAATGACCAACCCCTACCGTGCTACAACCAGTGAAACAATACAAATACAAAACAATATAAAATCCAATTGGGCTATGCATATAATTTATCATGTATGGAATATTAGGACCCACAAAAGAAGCTATAAATAAATAACATCATCAGGTAAAGTCCTAGCTGTGCAGCCCTCAGGTGATCTGAGGCTGGGAGGGAAGGTAAGGACAGCAAGCGACAGTGCCTTCTGTGCTCTTGGCTCTGGAGCCCTAATGGTTGGGCCTGATCATCTTTTGAGCTTCTCTGGAGTCTGAGGAGCCACCATGAGATTATACTGATGAACTTGCTCTCCGGGCTTGATAAATGCGGCTCAGGACATTTACAAACCTCACTCAGCATTGAATTTCTCAGGCCAAGCTCTCTATTGCCCATATTTTGGTAGTGCAAAATAGACCTGCTGCATCTGGAAAAGGACACATTTTGCTACTGGCTATGTGATAATACAACATCATTAGAAGAAGAGCTACTGCTGAACAGTGAGGAAATTTCGGCAAAATGACAGTATTTCAAATAAAACTGATTCTTATGACCTAGTAACAATCAGTACTTTCTTCTGATTAGAATATGCTATTTTTATATACTCACAATCACTTACATTGTGTATATATATATTTACTATTTTTTTTACTTTATGTTTACATACACATTTTTAATATATTTTTATGTATTTATGTATGTTCACACATACTGTAATAATTATACTTACTAGAAATATTGAGAGGGCTTTTTTCTATTCAAAACATTCTAAACCACACTTTCACAGAACACAGTTACTTTGGCTGGTAATGAAACCACCAGAAATACCTTTTATTTCCATCATTCTTGAAAATTTTAAGGCTACTTCTCTCAATCATATTCAGACAGAAATGGAACTCATCTCTGGAATTTTGTTCATTCCATCACACTGTATAGAAGGGAGCAGCAAGCAGTCACTGACTTAACTGAAATCACAGATTCATTCTTTTAGCTGAAGTAATTTTTTTATTTAAATGAAGATAGACAATAATTTCAAATATTGTTACTATGATATGGTATTTGGTCTGCATTTTTATTAACACAAAAAAATTCTGACACCACCAAAATGTGAATTTTCTTTTCACACCAAAATTTTCTCTACAGGACACTTTTATTCCAAATAACTGCCAACTATTGCCCCCATGAATCTTACAGAAAAGTTCCACTGATGTTTTCATAATCCTAGGCATTTGTATGTCCAGGCAGCATATCTCTACAACATACTGAGTGAAACACAAGTGCTACCACAATTCCACAGGCAACCACATCACAGTGCTTTTTCCACTACCAATATACACTAAGGCTAATTCCCCTTGGGCAGACCTAGTTTTATGTGTAATAGCCCCTAAAATACCCAGGAGTGTCCAGGATTCTTTATTTTCAAATGTTCAAAAAGAGAGCCCAGCCCTGGGGCATACAGTTCAGTGCCCATTGTAACTACCAAATTTTTTGGCTTAACAATGGCAGCATCTTCACAGACACAAGCACCTTCATGGCTTCATGTTCCACTAAAACAGTGGAGCTAGAATTTATCATGCTTGTTCTATGAATGTGAAACTATTGAAAAAAATGTGTCAACAATTTTAGAAACTGAATTTTATTTCAGAGTAAAAAAAATAGTGTTAATATTTAGTGAGAAGGAAGTTATTTCAAAAACTGCTGAATATTTAAATCTGACATTTTATATCTGTTTAGTCTATAATACTTATGTTTCTAAAATAAGATGAAGTATCATAACAAAAAGTATGAATTGAAAAAAAATTTCTCAGAGGACAACATAAATGTTAAATTCCTCATCTTAAATGTGGGTATAGAACTCATGCCTGTTAGGTATTGCAGTGCAGTGAGCTACACAAATGATTTTACAGGGAGAAAAATTATTTCTCTTGCATGAAGTTTTTAAGACTACATCCTATTCGAAAAATAGTGTTACAAAATTTAGCAAAATCAACAACAGAAAAATAAGCATTTGACTCTTAAAGCCGGTGGTACAGAGAAGATTAGACTAGCTAGAAAATTAACATAGGACATAGTCAAGAAGCACAAGAATATGTTGCTACTGAAGTTTATTGCAATGATTCTCTCTAAACAGCTTGTCTTGTTGGTCCCTTCCAACTCGGCATATTCTGTGATTCTGTGATCCTAAAATGCAAAAGCCTGTGACTTCCAGATAGCATCTACCTCTACTAATGTCTGGGATGCCCTGGACCACATTTTCTTGCCCTTTTTTCTGTCCTGGGCTCCTTACTTTGCCTGATCTCTTCCAAAGGCCATCCCTTTGCTCCGTTTTCAGAAGCTGCCTGGCAATGTGCCTCAGGGGACATTCCCACTTTCAGAAGGACCCCTTCTGAAATGAAGATGGCCAAAATAGGACAGATAGTTTATTGAGTTTTCTCCCAGGGAACTGAGTTAGTTTAATGGAAATGATTGAAAATGTCTACCACTTAATTACAATAGTATTAGAATAAATTCTGCTTTAATGGAGTTGCTTATAGCAAGCACCAAATAACTGAATTATTTTTAAAAACCTTTCAAAGTGACCAGTGGTAGCTTTAAACAAATGTTAAAGTTTTGCTGTTCAGATAAACAGATGTCAAAATTAACCATGTAGTCTTAAAAAGGGCTATAGCCAAGGAAAAAAGGTAAAAAACAAGAGAAATTTTATGTAAAAATCCTCTGTTGACATAAGACTACATTCTGGAAACCATCCACTCAGAAATGAAGAAGAAAAGGAAGAATGTAATTTCAATCCTGTCTTATTTGTATGTCCCTTAAATATTTAATAAGCTAAAATGAGGGCTATGGTAATGGTGTGCAGTACTAATATCAGTGTACTATTAGCATTTAGACAGAGGTGTAGGATCAACGTGCTCTTTCTTTTAATGTACCACATTGCTTCATCGCTTATTTTCAAACTCAAAACTACTTCTGCAAGCTGGGAAAAACATGTTTTTGGTGTTTTCCACAACTGAGTATTTATTCAGATACTTACCACATCTTGCTATAGTATTAGTAACATCTTTTAAATTAACTCTTTTGAGTAAATGCAAATCAAAGAGCAGAAATAACTTAAAAGAAAAAAGAAAAGAAGTGTGTAAACAACAATTATGCACAAAAGTTTTTAAAAAAAGTTTTTCTGTCATATTCTTCTCAACTATGTGTCTATATAAATGGGAGAGCACTTGGTAAAAGGTGAGGCAATGTGAGATGATGCGTTCTCAAAGACCATTGCAGACGGCCATGTGGATGTCCACATCATCTTGGCATACCTCAATATTTTTAAATGTTTCAGTTTGTATGACGTGGTCTCAGGTTGTGCCAGTGGAGGTTTACATCCAATATTAGGAAAACTTTCCTCACTGAAAGGGTGGTCAGGTGTTGGAATAGGCTACTCAGATAAGTGGTGAAATCATCTCAAGACATTTGGAGGACATGGTTCAGTGGTGAACATGGTTGTGCTGGGTTAACAGTTGGACTTGATGATCTTAGAGGTCTTTTACAACCCTGAGGATTCTATGTTTTATGATTCTACGTGGCCAACCCCAACTCATTCACAGTGGATCAGCACCTGGCAGCTGGTGTGACACCATGTGGTGTCCTGAAGTGCTGCAACAATAACACCTGCTTGTGTTTGGGACAGAAGGAAGTCATCTTAAACTAGTCACAAATATGAAAAGCCTGACATAGTAGCAAAAATGAGAAAGAAATGCTTTTGTGGTCACTTGACATATTTAAAGGTATAAAATTAGTATAACAAAGATTAGAATCAAGGTTCATTACTCATTACACTATTTTTTGTAATTAAGTATCAAAACGGCTCTTTGCTATTAAGAGGCATAATCTCAATTTGCAGCTAAATATCTAAAGACAAAATCGACCTCATCCTTTCCCATGTTTGAACAAAAGAAACAGACTACAAACTGGCTACAGCTTGACTATGGACAGACTACCAGCTGCCATGGTGGTCATGCAGCATCTCCAACCAAAGTTCCCAGAAAACTCTTGTGAAGATTCAAGTCACTCCCTAACCTACACAAGGTTTTTGACCCAAAGTGACCAGCCACAGATGAGGTAGTGAACAATTTTGCTGCATTTTCAACCTTTGAACCTCAGCCCCTCACATGCTACCTAGTTGAAGGGTTCTGTGAGCATGTCTTCCAGAAGAAGCATCTCTTTGGTGCTGAATCTCCCAGATCCTATTAAAGGGTCCCTGCTGTGTCCCGCTGCTTGTCTAGCCCAGACCTCCAAACTTTCCTCCTGTGGATTCCTTTCACAGCTACGCTGAATCCTTTTTTCCTTATCAGGCCAGTGCAGACCAGCCCCACATGCTCCTCCCTGTGACAAGGAGAAGAGAATGGGTGGCTGCCTCCAGCTGCTCATTGTTTTGCTTCACAAAACCATGCCATGGGCACAGATTAACACCAAAAACTAGATGGAAGCAGCCAAGGGAAAAGGCTTCTCAGAATGCCTCCACATGAAAAGGCTTTGCAGAATGCCTCCACATGGCTCCAGAGCAACTGCTGTTCAATGTCCGTCATGGGCTACAGGGTTCACTGCTGCTTTTGTTTCCAAGGGCCTCCAAACTGTCCCTTCAAATAGCTGAAAAAAGGCAAGTGAATAATTTTTTTTCAACTACGCTGCTAATGCCTTGAATTTAGATATGGTTACACACAGCAGCTCCTCTTTCAGTGGTCTGTATAACCAGAGAGGTCCTCTACTCTTCTTACCCGCATGGTCACATTAGACTTGGCACTTGGGCAAATCCACTCTGCTGTTAAAGACAGGAATCACAAGCTAGGAATCTCATGCTTCAAAATATATTCCTGTCTACTTGTAGGTACCCATGAACTACTAAATTTTCTGTGATGCAGCAAGGCACCAAGTTGGAGCCTTCCTGGTGAAACTAGAGATCAGATTGTGTTGTCTTCTTTTCTACAGCTGAATTCCCACCAGCAGTATTCTACAAACTCTTCATGGGTCTGTTTGTGAAAATATCAAGATTATAATAAATCTCAAACAGAACCTGGAAATGTAGACTTTCTAGGCTTGAAAAGATATTCCTATGCATTTCATTTTCTTAGGATTATCAACTATTATGGTACAGTGAATGGAAAGTGGAAGCAGTAGAAGGAAATGGAAGGCAATAACCTCTATGCTCAATTGAGCAGACAAACTATGCACACAGCTGAGAGCAGAGGAATTTTGCCAGTTTGGCAAAATTACAGGAACAGATCATTAAAAGCATCTAGATACGAGATTTATCACCCTAAATTTAATAAAAGTATCTAAATAGACAACTATAAATATTTAATAATGATACAAGGAGTTCTTAAGGTCAGATTGAAATAAAAATTAAATACCTAGACATGTTTTAAGATCTAAGACTCGCTTGTTAAAACCAACATTCTTAAGATTTCTGGTGGCTGCGTGCAGATTATTTCATCAACAGTAACAGTAATGCAGTGTCAAACACTATTTCATAGTATAATTCTCTGTAATTCATGAGTATTGGCTAAACTCCTAGATGAGAAAAATTAAGAACTTTATTAGTCATTGAGCTATTTCAAGTCTACCGTTAGAGTCTGAGTATTCTTCAGTCCTGATACAAGCCTTGCTCTACCATATCTCCTGACAGTGCTGAAACACTGTTGAAGTCAAATACTGCTGTTCCTATTACAATTGTAAACAGTATTTAAGTATTTTTTGTTCAAGGTACCCAACCTTCCACTAGTCTGAGATGTATACTGCTACTATACTTCAAGACAGAAACTTGAAAGATCTAAAAAGTAATTGACATCTGGCACGGTGACTCAATTAAATACTGTGCTGAATTAATTAACTTGCTCTGTCTCCTAAGCCAACAGCGGTGAGACTGTGTTCAGCAACACAGCACTGGTTGAAACAAGAAGCACTTCAACAGGATATTACATGTACAGGCTGCACTCAGTGCAGAGTGCAAGGGTAGTAAGTAAGCTGTAACTCTTACAGCTGGGTAATGAATCCTGTGAGGCAGTGTCACATTGCTAACACTAAACAGGTAAGTCAAGTAAGGTACTTGTAATCAGCCACAAATGTATTTCCTAATAAAAAAGATAGCAGCTCCAAAAAATATATTTACTCACCTGAGGGTCCCTGAATTTTCTTTCCCTTCCTCTCTATACAAAAAATTCACATTTGCCAAAAATTATTTGATGCTTATAGCAGTGCAATATTTGACGTTCTCATTCAGAAAAACACTAAACTGCTGTCAGCTGCTCATGTAGAAGTTTGATTGAATTCTAGAGACACGAGGCTTTACACAAATGAGATTTCTAGAGCACATATAAATAACCTATGTAAAGAATCTCAACTCCCCTATGAACAACAGGGAACACGCATGATAGTGAGATAAGTAATCAACTGTGTCAAGCAAACAAAAAACTCATAAATAAACCAGAATCATTTCAAGAAAACAAAATAAAAAAGGATAAAAGAAAAATATGTAGAAGCTGGTGCTGGGGTTTTGTTGCTTAAACAGTAAAATAAAGTTGCATCACAAAGTTTACATTTCTTCACACAGCATTCTAAAGTAACAAATGTAGGATTACAGGAAACATCTGATATTTGAGAAAAAGAAACAATACTTAGAATCACAGAGTAATTCAGGTTGGAAGGGACCTCTGGAGGTCATCCAGTCCAAACTCTCTCTCAAAGCAGGGCAAACTTCAAAGTCAGATCCAACTTGGAAGTTAAATCAGATTGCTCACAATGATATCCTGTTCAGTTTTGACTTTTTCAAATGATGCATAGGTTCAGAAGACAAAACAATATTTCTGAGGACCAAAATTTTGTTTACAGGAACCTTTTCAGATTTCCAAATGTAGTTATATTTGTAAGCAAAAGTAAAATCTTTCAAGTGTTAGCAAAAATAGTTTATGGTTTTTAATTTGACAAGAAACAAAGTACCGTTGCAGTTTAGAGAAAGTTTAGAGGAAAAAAGTCCATAAGATTTTCATCCCACATCTCTCTGAACTACTTTGAGAAAACTGTTCAATCCCATTACAATCATCAAATTAGAAGTCAGTTCTGTTTACTTGTTAATTACCAGTTCATTAAAACCCAAATATCATAGCTAAATGTTTTTGATACAGCAAAAGTGGTATTTGCCCAAATTTAGAAAGTAATAATAGCCTTTAATATATGCCTGTGCTACCAAAGGGGATTGTAGTTGCTCCACATCTCCATCAAAACCCAAAAGTGAAACAACGTTTGACTGCTGGCATGTTGCAAATTCATCTGAAGAACATCTGATAGTGATTAATTTTGTAGTGAAGGGTCAATCAACATCATCTCTCATACTTAAACATTATCTTCATGTCGTATATACTTGAGGAAGTGGTACAAGCAGACAGAGCAATACGGACCACATCAAGCAGCAATTCTCCTAAGGTATGGACTGACTCACTGACTGACTGAGCTACAACAGGACTAACGTTTCTGTTACATGAAAGTTGTTGAAAGTAATAACAGTGGAATTTAGAGAATTTAGAATTATTTGAATTGTTTGAATTATTTGAATTACAGGTCGTTGTCAGAACTAAAAATTAAATGCATGGAGAAAATGGAGAAAAATATTCAAATCTTCCAGTTTCTCCTAACAATAAGGCATTTTGACTGTGCAGTACTTTTGAAAATCTATTCTTTATTCAGGTGCCTGAATGGGAAATCTGATCTCGGTCGGGAATACTGAACTCTAGAAAACCTAGAGAAAGTTTTCATGACACTTTCTATAACATTTCTTAGCAACTTTTGACTAATAAATTATGCTAAAGAGTGAAAAATATTAAGATTTTAAATGGCTACTGTGTACCCATAACAGAATAATGTTTCACTCAAATTTTAACATGCATATTTATAGAAAGTAGCATGCATCCTATCCAGTAAGCCCTTAGAAAGAGAACTGTAATATACAGGCACGGGTTCTACAAGGAGGACTTAAAGACTATCAATTTCCCCCCTTTTGCCCCATGTCCACATAACGCCCCTCTCCCACTGTCCCAGATGATTTATCAGCAACTCAAAGCTCCTCACTCTCTTCAGGTTCTCCAAGGGCAGAACAGTATCTAATGTTAGTGAACACTGGGAAGCTCAGCTGCTCCATTTACAGCACAGATTTATGTACCCCAAATATATGTAATCCCCTTCTGTGAAAAGTTTCACAGGTCTTTATGCTAAATACTTTCAATGCAAAGTCCGTAATAGCAAAGAGTGATCAAGCTGCAGATAATGGTTCTTCAGAAGTGTCCCACAGAGCAATGCAATGCATGTTCCAAGATTGTTTAAACCCTTCTTCTAGAGATATTAGTTGTTTCCTTCCTGATATTCTCAGAAAATTAATCTGAACTATACACAAATAATTTTGAAGCTCAGACTTAAAACCAATACAAACAAAGAAGAAATGAAGACCTAGGAATGATATGATTTTCAGTGCACTGAACTGAGAACAGAAAAGCATTACTTTTAAGTAATACGGTCCACATACTTTCTGCAGTCAGAATAAAAGACAAGGCTAATTGATAATATATTATATGACAGCTATCTTGGGATGCCTTTCAAAAAATGTTAACTTGATGGAAGACTTTGCTATATTCAGCTACATTGACAATAACACAAATGTAATTAATTTTATCCTAAACCAATGTAGTTATTTATATTTTGTACCATTTGTTAATATAAATCAGGTATTCAACAATTAATGCTACAAAAAATTAAAAAAAAAACCCACTAAAAAAAATCTGGTATTTCTACTGAAACACAACAGCTTGGTTCAGCAAACAAGGAAGTGACATTTCCCTTCTGAAAAATAACAAGTTAAATACTATTAACCTGTGCTCCAAATAACTTCACGTGGATGGTTGCCATAGATGAACTAATTGGAGAAGAGCCAAATACCACTGTCCATTAAAGCTAACAATGCCTCGTTTCAAATGCTCCGCCTGAGTAGCAATTCAGGCTATTCCCTAAAGAACAACACACAATGTAACAAAGCAAAGTGTCTCGGAGCACCTACGTACCAAGGTGTTATTATTCAGATCCATTTTCCCAGCAAAAGGCCCCCACGTTGTTCCAACTGGAAGCTGCTGCCGGCTCTGAATCTTGCGCTCCCCGTCTTTCTGGACCACCTCCAACTCTCCTGAAAACAAAGAAAACAAGCAGTGTTGAGAGTACTTTCACTCATGCCTTGACAACAACCACCTCTGCCTTTGTGTTGGTTTTATACGCACAATGTTCTGAGGACCAATATAATGAGAATTAATTATGCTTGTCTGAAAAACAACTGATCTTGTCGTCCTGCAAAAGAAAAACAAAGCTTTTTCCCTTATAATTATATTCAAATTTGGTTTAGAAAATCACGTTCCTTTCTTGCATCTTTTCACAGGCATTAGAGTTTGAAAGCAATTTTATTCAGAATAGCAGTTTCAACAAAGTTCTTAAGAAGTGCTGAGGAGGGGGAGATGAGAGCTGAAAGGAGAGAGTGCAATAGCAGTCACACCTGGTGCATTAACCTCACTGATGCATTTTGCTGCACAAGATCACATTTTGAAGCATGTAGTTACTAAAATTTTGAGACATATAGTGATATAAATCCACATCTCCAAGATACTATTAATAACATTTACTACAATTCCAAAAAGGATTTTGAACTGAGTGAGGTTTTACAGGCAGTAACATTTCAGAATTAGATCAAAACTAACTGTTAAGGTGAAAGCAATAGGAAGGCTGTATAATGATTTCCAGTGTGCTAATTTGTATTTTCTTAAAAGCAAATTTTATTTTTCAAAATAAGGACTTCAAAACTAACACTTAAAAGTGAAATTGTTTCCTTAGCTCGCCTTAACTATTCTGAATTTTCCAGTAAAGAGAAAGAATAATATACAATTGGTCATTCTCATGGAGGGCAAAATAGAATTCAGTCACCACCTTTCTCCCCCATATTTTTTCACTTCAAGATTAAAAAATAATCTGGACAACCCTTCTTTAAAAGCACTCTCTTCACTAAGCCTATTCTTCTATGAACAAATGTTTCAATCAAAAATACAGCAAGTTATATTTATATACACAATTTCTAACATTAATTTCAAAAGCAATTAGAGTAAATTATGGGTTCAGACTTTCAGAGGGATAGAACAGAACAAGGAGAGGCTTATCTGTGCTTTTCTTGTTAGATGTTTAACTGCATTTTTCCATGCTCTTGCACTTCCAAGTTTTGCCCTTCCTGAAAGTAGGCAAAAAAATCTGCTGTTCTTATGAGCAGCAGAGCTCACCTCAACTTTGCTGTAGCCATGATTTCTCATGACCTGTTTTCCATGACTGCTAAAGCCCATTCCTCCCCCTCCATGCCCCAGAAATGAAACAGTGATTCCTGTCTTTTGCTTCAGCACATCTCAACAACTCTATCCCAAATTACAATGGTGCTTTTCCACAAACAGAGTAAAGTCCAACTGTGCAAGGAGTCAACTCATCACAGATTTAGAACTGTCGGTTGTTGTGAAATGAACCTCGGGCTGCAGGAAGTGAGTAACTCCTGGCTCAGCCTCCACAGACTTCCCCGAGCTAACCATTCCCATAGATGCCTGGATTTACATTACAATCAGGCAGCAAAGCTTTTCCCTGTTCACAGGGGTTAATCTTGACTGTTTTCCAAAGAGATGACTTGGCTTCAGCTTCCATTTTCAAGCACAGAAATCTAAATTTCACCTCTGAGTGTTGCAGATTACAAAACTACTCTATGTAAAATTGTGCATCAGATCCTCCCCGCAAACTGGAACAAATCTAGGAAATAGAGCTGTATGGGTTTACAAAAGCTTCTATGTATGTGGGTGAGTCCACATCATGACAGTGCTATGACAATTTAAAAGGCAGTATGTGAGCAGGAAAGCTTATGGATTAATTATATCTAATTTACACACATGATACATATGCATCCAAACAAAAAAAACCCAAACCATAAATTCATTTTTTCCTTCTCACAGTCACATTGTTACAAATTGTATTAACTTTTAAAAATCTCTTTATATGTTAATTATGGAAGAGAAAAATTGCAAGGTAACATGTTTATCACTTAGCCATACTGCAGCATTTTCTCTCTACACAGAGATGAAAACTGCAGCATTTGCTTGCTTTCACACACTAAAAAACAGCCATGTCTATGGACATGTCACATTTAACTGATACCGAAGGAATCATGAGAATCTTTGAAAACCCTTTTAAAAAATAATTCAGCCTCCCTTTCTGCCACTGACATTTTTCATTTGAAAAGGGTTCAGACACAGTCAAACAGTGACTCCTTATCTGTACCTGTGGATTTACAAGCAGGCCTGTCTTTTAATGGATTAAGAACGACAAACTTAGGGCAGATCATCCAGTGATATCCAAAAACCTACCGAAGTTTTAAGGTACACATCATTACACATTATATTTTAAGTAAAATTAGTAACATGAATCTTATACCTGATAAGTAGTTCAGGTTTGAGGCAAATGTAAGATCAAGCATTTTTTTTTCAAACACGTAATTTTTCCCTCCAGTTTATAATTAAATAAGTTAATATGGATTTCTTTGTCTCTCTCATTCTCTTTTGTTACAGTTCCAAGCTCTAGTTCAGGCAATACATTTCAATATATATGAATACTTTGAAATGTACTACAGATGGGATAACATCCTGGTGAATTGTACTGAAACTTGTTTTCCCATCCACTTAAAACACCATGACAGAGCAGCAGATTACAGAGAGGGTAACAAAATATTTTGCTTAATAACTGTTTCTTTTCCTCTTCATCACAGTTCCCCAAATTTCCACATTTCTCTCTAGTCACCATGACCAGCAGCCATTTTAATGCTACGGGTGAATGTCAGAGTTGGGAAGGATAATCTGCTCGCATGTTTTGGCAAACCCAGACAATTTGGCTGTGCACGTTACATTTGGCCTTGGCAAAGATTTTTTTTTTTCCCCCACTGAAAATCTTTGTTTCTTTAGAGGAAAAAAATAACACTGCCTGCAACATTTCTGCATTCATTTACAACATTTCACTCCTCTGAAACTTCCTACTTGGTGAATGGTATCAAAACTGCGGCACAGAGCGGGCCAGTCTCCTACTGATGTAATTGGGGCTGTCCCCCACTCAGCACTGACTTCCCACAAGGATGAAGTGATTTAAGTGCCATACCCGTGGCTCTGAGCTATGTGTGTCTTTAAGGGCATTTGCTGGGAAAAAAGAGAACCTCACCCTGTGACTGTTAATTAAGACAGTTTAAAAAATGTGTCAGCAAAACAAGATTTTCCCCTTCAGCCTCAGAAGTTGTTCAGATGTAAGTCTGATGTGCACTCTGCAGCTACCATTCCTGCACAACTGCTCAGGATCTTCACAGATTACATCAGGAGAAGGAAGAAGATCTGAGACTTCATTGCTGTATCACCACTTGCAGTAAGATGTGTAAAGACTCAGCTGGTACTGACTCTTCACACATGCTTGTCCATAGAGATTCCAACTTGTGGGTAGAAAAAGGAAAGAAAGGATGAAAACCTGCTGCAGCTTCCTTTAATCCATGCTCCACCCCAAAGCAAGCAGAAAATTCTGTGACAAATACTGTCAGGTGTTTCTAGTGATCAGCAATTGCAACAGACCACCTAAATACTGAACATAATGTTCCTTTAGGTAACAGCAAATTACAATAGAATTCATTCACATCCCTGGAATAAAATATGCGATATACTCATCATTCTCATGGCAAAGCAGAGAAGCAGTTTTATTTTACTGTTTTCATCCTATACTCATCAGCTCTCCAACTGAAAAGGACAGCAAGAAGTACAACAGAAGCATCACTAAGAAGTATAAGTAGAGAGGAAGTGATGCTCTGCTTTTAGTTTTTGCAAGTTAGGTAAAAAAACTACTAAAGAGACATTCCATTTAGTGATATTTACTTGCCCTTTCCTGGCTACAGAGCAAGTATTTTTTTATTTTTTTTCAGCTTGTTCTTGAACACACTTATTTCCAGCTTGCTGAGTAAGTTTATACAAAATATTTGAGACACATAGTATGGGCTAATCAATTTTGGTAAAAGATAATGCTGTTAGTGCTGTGGGCTGTTTCTCTTATCTTGTTGATGTAGCATACTTTTAAAGTCTGTGATTACTCAAAGACTTATGATAGCTGCACTGTAAAAGAAGCCTCAAGTCATGACTCACTAGTACAGCTACAAAACATCCCATGGCTTTTAAGATATTAGGCCACCTTGGTGGATAGAAAACCAGAATGCAAGGACTCAATTTAGGATTCTTTTCATACATACACATATTGTTTCAGGGATGCCACATAGGGCTTTCATGAAACAGAAGGTAGAGAGGTCAGTTTAACTTTGTATTCTTTTACAGCAAAATCAGGATAATTTTTAAAAACCCCTCCACAAAACATATAGTACATACAGGAACTCAGCAACAGCTTTTGGCCCTTAATAGGATTTGATAGCAGTTTGAACACAAGAATTCAACACACAGTATTTCTGAAACAAAATAATACTGGCTTTCATCCATCTACCCACATTCTAGAGCAAGAAACAAAGGGGTGTGCATCTGAAGGTGAATGATGAACAGCATTTAGTGGGAGAAAAATAGAACTACTTCATTCAGAAATAACTGTATCCAGATAAATACATATTTAACATTTCTAAGCAAGTCACTGATAGCTTTGGCAGTAGTTTTTTGTTCGCTTGGTTGGTTTGGTTTGTTTTAATCAGGAATAGCTTTCTAAGTGGAGTCAGTTAAAAACAATGAGTAAGCTCTTCCCCTGTTATAATTAGAGACTGTCTATTTGACATCATGGGACTCTACCAATTTCCACTACCAAATGGCTCCTTCTTTGCATATTTCCAGTCCACAGCCACCTGGCTCTCTAATGAGTACTTTTGCACAGCACAGAAATTGTGTATGTTGTGGTTTCAAACAAGGACTGCTCTGAAGCCAGAGCAAACAAGTTAAAAACACTCTCAGAAGTTCTTAAGCACTGCCCAACCCAGAACCCAAGATCTGCCTGCCATCCTGTACGCACAGAAGAATCTGCAATTAAGACTTAGCTGGTGATTGCCTCCATTATAAGAAATACATGTACATTTGCACACAGCAGTTCACTGATAGCAAAGAACTATCCCATTTCCACTTCTGTGATTCTTAAGAAGGTAGTTCCAATATTCAATGCTCATACGCTTACTTTGCTGACACAAACTGCATTACTGAGATACTTGCTCTAAATTCTCCTCCCTCAATTTTCAAGTCTCTGAGACATAACACATACTAAACTACAGTTTTGAACATAAACTTGAAATACGACATTCTCTATTCAAGTACTCCAGTCAAACCCTGATAAATCAGGCTGGCCATGCAGTGATCTTATCCCTTCTGACTCTTTAATAAATCGAACCTTGTGAGTTCACGCTGTTGGAAGTTGTCACTAAATGAAATTGTGACCTTATCCGATGTGTGAACTTATCCTGCTGACAACTACATTTATTGTACGGATAAGCATAGAGGGGAAAAAAAGAGGCTTTCGATAATTGTGATCTTACCCATATGCAACTCTAACAGATGGGATCTTTTTGATGTTCCATTAATGATTTGTCTATGATGAGCCTCTACTCAGAAAAAAAAGAAATAAACGTTCTTCATAGGTAAGTGGTTGGGGGACTGGAAAGCAGTATGAAAAGTGCACAAAGAGGAGTGGCTGACAGCAGTGAATCAGAAGCTATTAGCTTAACACAAAGAGCTTTGAATTAGCTGGTAATTGCACTGGAAAAGATAACATAATGGAAGTGGCAAAACAGTAACATTCCCTTTCCACAGGACTCATTCAATAGCCCAAAACCCTGAAAAAAATAACTGTGAGTCTGAGGCAGGAACCCAAAATATGCTACGCTACAGCACTTCATGATGAATAAATGAATGAATGAATAGTGCAACCTCTTCCAGCACTGACTGGACGTTTGCCATTGCTATTGTGGATGAATGTTGGGTAACAGACAATTCACAGAATCATAGAATAGTTTGGGTTGGAATGGACCTTTAAAGGTCATCTATCCAAGCACTCTACACTGAGCAGGGACATCTTCAGCAGATTCAGGACTGAAAGCTGAGAAAACAGATCTGGAGTGGAGTCATCCTGGAGGGAGGGTTGCTCTTACCCTGCTTCTGAGGTGGTGGAGGGGTTCTGAATGGAGCAGCCTTTTTTCTTTTTCTGAAGTTGTTGTCGTCCACCACCTGCTCCTTCCCTGAAGCCCGATCCCTACTTAAGGAGTAGGGTTAACCAAATCTCTTACCCACGTGGGAAGCAGACACAAGGAGAGCCCACAGGTATTTATGGCTCTAACACACTGTCCTCCTTTGCCTATGCTTAGAAACACGTCTAGATAGCAAACATCATGCAGGAGAAGCTGCCACATGATGCTTCATTCCTAACTAAGCTGCCTAACATTGCCCCATCTTGACAATGCTCCCACAGGGAAGCTGTGCACTCTAGGTAAGGATGACAACTGAAAAGCCTTCTTTGTTTTCTATAACAAAAAAATCTTGCTGCTCCCTACCTTTCTTTAGATCCACTAAAGTCAGAAGCAGAGTTTCTTTATCTCTCCTACCTGCTGCTAGTACTGCAAATGGCAGAGAGTGCAGGTGCTACCCTTATCTGTAACAGCGTTGTCCTGCATCGGGTAATAAAGGGAAGAGTATTGTCAATGTAAGGATAGGGAAAGGCTAGGCAAAGATTTTCAGAGAGAAAGAGACCACAAAAGGATGAGAGGGGGAAATAAATTTAGAAAACAAGGTGAGAGAGAGAGAGTCTAGGTTAAGAACCATTTGAAGACACAAGTTGGGTCTGATCAGGATACAAAGACAGAGCCTGTAAAAATAGGATCAGAAGATATTCAAGAAAAAGTGGGATGCAGAAAACTAGCCAGCATGAGAGAAGGGGTACACATTTCCAAGTCTAAAACATGCGAGAAATCAATGAATTCACATTTAAAAACAGAATGCAAACACTATTATCCTTTTTCAGCATAGGCATTTGTGTTGTTACAGTTCTTAATTCATAACCTAAATCACTAAAATACAGTTATTCTAATACCTCATTACTCAGCTGAATCTTGGCTTAAACTGAACAATTAATGTGTGTCTACACTGTACCCAGTGAAGTGATTTCACCTGGTCAAACCCGTTCATTCCTAACTAAGTACCATCTCAAGTACCCAGATCAACATGTAGGCCACAAACTCTTCTGAGAAAAAGTCCCATTACTGGTTATTTAGCTTACACCAGGCTCCAGCCACACGGACACGCTACTCCAGCCTGGCTGATGTGATCTAGGTTATAGATATTTAAGCAGCTCCAGATTTCCAACTGAACAGCAGAGCTAACTTCAGTGATGTGAAAGTGAAGTGTGTCTTGCAACACAAGCACAGTCTTCAGAGACCATAGTTTCAAAAGAAGCGTATGCACTGACACTTCAAATTCAAAAATTCAAATATGTGCTCTATTTGTATTAAGTTGTTTATATAAAATGAATACAAAGGAAAAAAGTTACATTCCTATAGTACCTCACAGTCCAGTAATCTACAGAATTATTAGGAACACAGGATCACATCCCACATTAGAAAATCACAGAACTATGGTGATGAACACAATCTGCATCCATTGGAAATGACAATGTAACTTCTACATTTGGGGGCAGCTGGGAGGGAGGGCGATTAATTGAATAAATGTTAATAGTACATAAACAGAGTATCTACTAAAGAACTGGAAAGGACAAACTAAATAATAATTTTTCATTAAGTATGTCATCAAAATAATATTTAAGACTTCAGCTGAATTATAAGAAGTACTATTTTCTCTTGAAGTCAGAAAGGAAGGAGTACCTAATAAACACTGCTGCTAGAGTTTGATTAGCTTTTTAATAGAATAGATTCTTACACAGCTCTGTAGACTATTCCGTTATTTGGCCTGCTTCACTGAACTTAACATGTGCTCAATGAAAAAAGCCAAGAGACAGAAGTAGAAGGAAAAAGATATTTACTCAAGATACGTTAAGCAATGGCATAGGTTTGTTCACTTGCTTCAGCGTCAAGTTCCATATAATATGAAAAATAGTGTCTATATCAACCTCTGCAGACAGAGGCATAATAAACCCAGCCATCAGGGGAAAATCCTGATCCTGCAAAGAAATTAGAAGAAACTATCTTTAGTTTTCCAGTCTACTCACTACAAGAACAATTTACACCTCTAATTCTCGTACAAGAAGATAAAAAATCTTTTTGTTTTTCTCAATAATTTTCCATCTTCACATTGGGACAGACAGTTCAAGAGGTTTGTTACACCCTGTATGTGTGGAGATAAACCTAGAGCAGAAGCGTTTGCAAAAATACAGAAAAAAATCCCCAAAGGCAACCTGTATAGCTGAAGAGCCCTCCCTCCAGTTCTCTGTGAGAGGAATACTGTAAATTCCATTCTCACATGGACACTCCATACTGGCAAAAACGATTCCAATTTATATTGTAACACAGCACAGACCCAGTGGGTTGAGCAGGTTCTTTATCCCAGCTACATATAGCTTGCACATCTTTGCTCCCTCTTTCTCCATTGCAAATACACAGGATACAGAAATGCTAGACTTGGCAAGAGCAGGCTGATGATATTACTGAAGAGAGTTTTCTTGATAAGATCATCATCTGGTTTTGGACTCTTGGGTATGTTCCCTTCCTCAGCAGAGGAACAGTAGCCCCTGATAAATATCCCTTTGTGTGTAGATTCTCCCCCGATATATGCAAAGACATTTCAGTCCTGAGTCTGTCTGCTTTTTTGTTGCTTCTTATAGCTCAAATACAGTTAGAGGTATATGGAGCACTGTATGTAATGCAATAGAAAGTGGGCACAATTGAAAATACAGCTCATGTAACTCAGACTGAAGCTTTTTCTGAGACAGATGCTATTCTGCAAGGGAGAAAATGAAACATTTCACTATCACCTACACCAATCTTTCCCTAAGAATGTTTGGAATCCTTTTAGTAGAAAGATGTTACGTTAGCATTTTATTTTTTACAATATTATTTCCATAAGTATATGTGATATTTTAATAAAATATTTAATAGACATTTGCATGTTCACTCTATGTTAGTGGTTTTCTTTTTTCTTTTTTACTTGACAAAAGTGAAAAATAACAGTGTAGCCTGTGTGGTTAGTGAATGCAAAAAGCAACTGAAGTTAATATGAAGACTACTGTATTAATATTGGCGCAATTAAATATTTTACATGAAAAAATGTTTTGAAAAGTATTCTTTTTAACTCTAAAAGTAAGAGCCATGAGATCATCTGTGAATATATCTGTGGTGACTTCTCAGTTTACAGTACTTATGCTTAGAGATAGAAGGATCTATTTTCATCTCTCATTTGTGCAACAGCAAATAAGTTATTTGCTTTCTATCAGTTATGTATGCTCATAGCTATGAAACCACTGTTTAGATGCCGATTTCTAGCTAAGAGTGTGTGAGCCAAACTGTCCAAATGTCTTGCAAAAGAAGCAGATGATTTAACATGATATTCCTATTTCCTTTCAGTGTTTGCAACAAAATTCTGAGTACCAAGAAAAAGATAAAAATCTCAATAAAGACTCAAATTTATCAGTATTCAGTGTGACAATCCAAAAAATCTAGTTACTGTTGAGATTAGGAAGATGAGAGGCAGAATGAGACAAAGGGAGACCGAATGCCATACTCCACTGCATCCATGCAATATATAGTCACATCCATTATAAATACAATTTATATGAAAAGTAACATTATTATAAATACAGATAAATGTAGTATAACTTTAATGCACAATATCAAGATTCAAATTAATAATTTCTATACACTTGCTGGGGATGGCCGTGCATAACAGACACATGATTCCGCACTGCTCTGGGACTCATGAGCTATGTGCTTATCTAAATCTCCTATGATCAAGTACCAGCAGTGACCAACACAGCTTTTTAACACTGTGCCAGACAGGAATTTACTGCTGGTTTTGGACACGGACCAGAGTACCCTCACTCACTCCCTCAGTGCCTCAGCCTGGACTATCACACTGCTTTCACTTGCAGCTACATCTTAGCATAGCCAAGACTTTGAAGCTGATATAAAGAGTGATGGCCACTTATAGGCAGACTTGTAACTTTGAGTGAAATAAACCACTGAATAGAGATTGAGCACAAGTCCTGTGCACTACCTAAATCCTACTCTGAAGCTTACATAAGACTTAAGTAAAACACTGGCCTCGTGGCAGTCTTCTGTACAGCAATGATAATGACCTTCACATGAGTAAATCACAGGGGTATCATGTGTGTAACGCATGTCCCAAATTGTTTTGACTTACCACCTTCCCTTTTAAAAGCATGTGCTTTGAACAACCCACTGCTGCTTGGACAGATGCAGTGACTGGGGAGCCTGAGAGCCATGGCTGGCACATGTTCTGCAACAAGAGGATGCAGACTTTCTCCCAGAGAATGATCTACTGAGACTGACTCTTCACAGCTTAGACCTTACCCCTGTGAACAATGACTGAGAACAAATCCACATACTGGAAATTTCAAACTAAATAAGAAACTCAGGGTCTCAGAGTACGTCAGTACTAGTACCAGGAGCCTTTCTCTGACAGTCGCAATCACTATTTCAGAAAAAAAAAAATTTACAAAAAACTCACTATTTTGAAGAAGCAGAAAAGTATTTCTGGCAAGGCACAGTCACTAAATGTCACGGTGTCAACAGTGACCAAAATAAATAAAACCCAAAATATATCTGGACTACAGAATTATTTTGTCTTTGAAGCATTAAAACTGCTCCTACAGTATGATGTTTCAAAAATACTAACATCAACTTACAACAGCTTCTTATTATCCTGCAATGGTGACTTACTATAAGAATATACAAAGCATAGCCTATTATTAAGTATACAGTATTAAAATGGTTAAGTACATAGGAAATGACCATACTGAAAAAGATGCAGGTTGAAATCTTTATTCCCCTAATAAAATCTGAAGTTTACAAAATTAAATATAATAACATAAAAATTCCCCTAAAAATATCTGTTCCTCTCTTCCTTCCCATTAAAAAAAATCACATGCATGAATGCAAAGAGAAAATTTCTATTTTAGCCATGACTATTACTTTCATGTATATACTTCCTCTGATAGGCACACACAATTTGCTGTACAAGGAGTCTCAGAGGACAGTTTGATTCTACCAGTTTTTTCCCCATATGTTATCATCTGAATTAACAAAGTACATTAACAAGATACATAATGCATTAGCTAAAAAGGAACAGAATATTTAGACAAACAGATCCTTCTTTTACATAACAAATGTTGCAGTTAGTGGTTTCAAAAACCAAGCCTTACAACATTAGAAAAAGTGTGACCCTCCATGCAGCCCCCTTGAGCCCTGGGCCCACCTTTTGCAGAATTCAGTACCTCTGCATAAAAGCCAGCTTTCTACCCCATCTCCTGTCCCCTGCACACTCCTTCCTTGTGCAGCTCATCTGCCACTCGCCCTCCCCCCATTGCCTTCTGTGGCCTCACTGTTCCTCCTCAGTAGCCAGTGTTGTGTCATATCCAAGCTTCCAGTGACTGCCTCCAACAATCTCCAGAGGCAAATGTCAGAAAAACATGAGCAGAAAAGCACATATGCTTTCCTACCCACATCTGATTTCTAGCTTTCTGTCTTCTCCCTATTGATCACAGATTATCTGCCAGTCAAGCCCAAGCTGAAACTAGAAAATATCAAGTTACAGCAGAATTAAGGTCATAATGAAATAAAAAGAAGCCCCATGTTCATACACTTCATACTGACTTCAAGTGAATAAACATGAAAGTATTAATAATAGTTGGATAAAAATATACTATACTACATAGAAGTTTTACATTTTTTCATGTTTCGTAAGCAGTTACAAATATGTTAGAACTTTAAATCAATATGGTATTTTCATACAAAAAATAAGACTTACCTATGGCTGAGTTGTAACGTGAGCATCTTAAATCACACATATCTGAGAATATATATATAAATAAATACACACAGCTTACGAAGTCTTCCACTGTGCCAAATATGGACATAATATGTTTAGGTACTTCCTAAAGGCTTATGCTGTCTTCTCCTTTTGACAACTAATAAAAAATACTGGAAATTACTTTCTTAAATGAGAGACAGATATTCAAAAGTCAGTACCAATGAAACTCCTATAAACAAGTAGCTCAAACCTTCACTAGCTCCCATGTAGTAGTTTCTCATGCATATCACAATAACAGTTTCAAGAAACTCTTAAATAAAGATGCATAGGCATTTAGAGAATGTCAATCTTGCAGCAAACATTTCAGTTATAATCTCTGAAAGTCCTGTGCTTGGTAAATTGTATCTAAGCGTACCTCCTATGGGACCTCCAATATCACTTATAATCTCTCTGTAACTCTGGAAGTAATACTACTTCCTTTCTTTCACCTTTTATTGACCTGTCTTTTTAGACAGCAAGCAATCCAGAGAGGGGCCTGTAACTGTATTTGCATGTATAGACATACATATAAAAAAATCTAAATCAGATACATAGATATACGTGATAGATGATTGATAGATAAATAGATACATACATACATACATAGATATGCATGTATATACACACATTTTTATTTATCTATAAAGTATGGTATCTAGGATAAAAGGATCTGGGCCAATACAAACCAACAGCTTCTAGGTGATACGTAATACACACAGCAAAAAAAAATAACACATCTTGGTATTCTGAAAGGCTTCAATAATGTTTCTGATAAGTATTCCATATCGCCTTTTAGAATAGTTAAACAAAGCTCAGACCCCATGCCCCCTGAATAGTGTGAAAAGACAGCCAGAGAAAAAGACACAGAGGACCACTTTCAAATATGGCACTTGATGTTTGAGGCCTTTGCTTTTATTTGATTTTGGAATTTATCTAAATTCAACCATTGCATATTTTTAATCTTGAAATTATTATAATCAACATATTTAGGTAGGTGGGAAAATATTTGTTTATATATTGCTTTTTATCTCTCAGATACACTCAAAAATAGCAAATGATACTCTTCAAAATGCTGAGTTTAGTTGTCCCAAAAGATTACATGTAAAAGAAAGCAAACCATTCCCTCTCTTCTTACATGCCAACTAATCACACAGAGAACACCTTTTTTAATCGACTGTCATCTTACTAGAAATATTTAGCCCAACTGAAATAATTTCAATTTGAGTGGCAGCCCACTCTTCAGAGCCATTCCAGGACAAATGTGTCACCTATTTTTATGTTCTTCGATCCCAAGAGTTTTATAATCATGCCTCATTCTTTGACTTTTTTTCAAGAACACCCATTTAGACAACTCTTGACAACTAAACACTGGCAGTGCATGCAATAAAATTACTGCTGTTCTTTTTTGTCATGAACAAATGAAATAAAACCTCTAACAGCAAATCAATGTCTACAGTTTTTAATCAGTATAATTATGGAAGGAAGAAGCAGGCAAATCAATACGAAGACTGTGAGGAGAAGCTCTGGGTTTGTCAGTCATTTCCAGTAGCTATTTACATTTTGCACATTCATAGAGTACTTAGAAGAACAAAGTAATTCTGTTTGAAAGCTACAACACAGACCTTACAATTATCATATCAACAGTACAATTCTGTATCCAAAATGCTCTAAGTATTCTCATGGAGAAACAGAGGCATCACATTTCACCTGTCCTACACCATGAGAGTTTGGTATAAATAGTGTAGAATTTAAAAGCACTACACAATAAAGATACCAGTGTCTGACAAAACCATTATTTCACGGAGAGGTATGATACTTCTCTCCGAAAGGCAATAAAAAGTAAATTCCACGCTGCACTGTACATAAAGAACAGTTAAAATGAAAAATTTGTTGTGTGACATCCCATGTTGTTAACAATATAGGCAGATCAAGATAAGTGGGTGGATTTGGATCATCATCAGAAGACACAAGGCCATATTTGCCAGTCTATTATGTCATGTTTCTTGAATTCATGATCCTAAGAGTGCAATAACTTTTTATGACATGATGGAGAAGTTACATTTTATACATGCTCCAAATACACAGGCAAGATAAATGAATTAAACTCAGCAACCATATTGTATTTTTAAAATGTTATTGAAAAATATAGCATATGGATAATTCTGAAGTATAAAGCATACAAACAGTCAGAAAATAGCAATGTAAAGCAAACTGTGATTGCCAGATGATTTACATCAAATTAGTCCCTACTCTTGTAAACAAAAACAGTAAGAAAATATGAGTAAATATGAGAAAATATGGGGAGCACGGCACCAAAATCACACACAATATTTCTAGAATTGATGATTGACTTGAAATGCTGTCCTATTCCAAAAAATGGCTTATCCCATTCAGAAGGGCTATAACATTTTAGGAGCAATGGCTATTTACATTTCCCTTCAGTCATTTCTATTCAAAAGAGAGGTAGATTAAAAAAAAAAAATCAATCTGCAAAGAATAAGAGAAAATAGTGGTAAAGTTGTTACAAGACACCCCAGTTTTATCCAAAACTTTTAAATTTTATTATTTGACCAGTTATTAGTTCCTTTGATACAATTGCATTTATCTTTAGCTACTAAAAATGTGTACAATATTGCACATCCAAACCTGTGCTTTCACAATATGCTAATTATACAGTTCAGATGATCTGGAAAGAAATCCATTTTGCACTGATGATATAAGGGAGTGACAGTACAATTTACATTAAGAAATGTTTTCTCATTTTTCTCAAAAATTGGTTTGCACTCAGCCGGAGAAATCTAAATTCGACCAACAGGCATCCCTGGCTGCTTCTCCATGGTTACAAAATAACACGACAATCTGAATGACGAAAAAGATGCACATAAGAATGGGTTACAAAAACTCTGCTGGACACAGGTACAGAGGCAGTCAATGTTTTCTTTTGTAATCTGATTAAACAGATGATTATTGTATAGAACAATTCTGCAACACTAGTAGCAGACAATTCTCAGTAACATTACTTGAAACATTTTGGATTACCTATTCCAATTTGTCTAAATTAGCCCCCAGGGCAGTCGACCTGTCAACATTCCTGACTTTCTGGCAAGAATTCTAACTGGAGAAGTTAATATAAAGGCTCCCCTTCTGCTTAGGGCTTCATTCACATACCTTTCTTCACTCCAAGTTTAACAGAGTTGTACCACAGTGTGCTTTTGCACACGTTTTCCTGCTGCATTAATATCAACCTGTACAGACAGAGCTTGAAAGAGAGTGAACAATTCATTGTGATTTTCCTTTCAGTGTTCAAGGGGTACAGACTGCAGCAACAGAGAGATGGCACAGTGAGAATCCTGCTTCCTGGCACACTGCTCTTCATCAGTCACAGACATCTAAGCACATGGAATTGGAGGGCTAAAAACAGTCTTGATTTATTCATTTGATTCAGAGAGATCTTGCCAGATATAGTATGAAAAAATCCCATAATTTACCCTCAGACTGATACATTTTATTACATTATAGATTCCTGGTGAAATATAGCAAATGAGTTTCACAAGTTTTTAGGACCATGTAACTTCAGAGATGCAGCTGCACCACTGTTGGAATCTGGTCATATTTTATGTAACACGAAAACTGTACCTATGCATAGCAAAAATAAACTAATGTGTTCTAATAATGTGCCATAGATAAGACTAGTTAGTGTTATCTTAAGACACAGAGCCTAAAATAGTCCAGCATCCAGAAGTGCAAATCCAGATTACCTGCAATTGTGGACACAACAACAGAAAAAATATCTACAAGGATAGGTAATTTGAGTAAATGATTACAGACTATCACACCAACCACTTTTTATTTAATAAAGGATGTTTATTTAAATAATTTAGAGTCAAACTATTAAATATTTCCATCAGACAAAATCTGGCATTTTAGATCACTTGGCATATGAGAACACCATCTTTAGGTAACCATTTCCTGGCTTCTCTTTGTATTATAAATTTATTTTTCAGAGGAAGGAACAGAACTTGAACACCAAATTAAAATCAGCATTATTGGAAGACTCGACAATAAGCACAGAGACAGAGGCATGCAAGCTTGAGAATAAATAAATCCATCATAATATAATTACAAAAAATAAAGATGAGGTTAATCTGAAACCTATGAAAATGAATATCAAGATTTTAATTGACCTCAGCAGGTTTCAGCTAGGCCTTGCATATTCAACATGATGGTTCAGTGTAATTTTGTATGTTTCTAAAGAATGCTCATCCCATCAACAGTTCACCCCCTCTCAGCAGTTTATGGATTTCCACAGAAAACTGAAGTGTCTCAAATGACTCTCTGAAGTTACTTCCTTCATTGCACAAATATGTTTTCAAAGGCATTTTTGAATATGCAAAAGTGAATTTTTACAGTTACTGTTCTTCTTTTAAAAAAAGAAAGCCATGACAAATGTGCAACTCTGCAGTGATTTTCTCTGGAATATGTTAGGGTGACAAATTGTGGACTCGGGGAAAAAAAAGTGCATAGACGAAATGAATGGCAATTTAAAACACACCTAAAATTCACTACACTAAACCATTTTAATCTTACAAAAAATAAAATTTTCAAAACTATATTTTGCTTTTCAGATCACTGCAATGACTTCATACCTATAAAATATTTGTTGAAATTAAGATTCTATTGTAGCTTTTTAAACAAAATTTTCTGGAGGAAAGTCCTTGCATTTTTTGTGAAGAAAGAGTTGTTGGTTTGTTTTCAGATTTTTTCTCCAGGAGTTCAGGAGTCCAACAGCTTAACAACCACTGACAGCTTAACAGCTCTTTCATTCTTACTCCATTTCACAGAACCTGAAAGCCACCTTCTAGAAACAGTGAATTTGATCAGTATTTCAACCTAAACACTTCATCGTTTCAGGCTTCATAGGCAGAAAAACAGTATGATAAATTAGATTCAGTATATCATGTCTCTGTTCACTTTCCTGGCACTATCTGCTTGAAGCTAAGAGAAGTCATAATCTGCCAGTTGCTGTATCATAGTCCTTTTAATGATACAGAAGTGCGTACAGTGAATAAGCGAGGATAACTCCTCATAGTTGTCCTTGTCCCCTTGTTCCAGTTTTGTTCTTTTTGTTTTTACAGGAAAGAATTGTAAAATGTTTGCGGAAGTTGAAGATATGATAAAAAAAGAAAACTATTTATAATGGAGTGAAATGTTAAAGGCGATGGGAATTGTAGAGATGGCACAAACTTTTTAAGTGCCTCTGTCACAGTCATTGTCTTGTGATTCAGGCATTTGGTATCACATACCTGAAAGCCTCCAATGCCTGCTTTTGCAGGCTTGGCTCTTCTCTTGCACTAGGTCTGTGAAATAAGAAGGAAGAAAGATGAATTCCTATCTATAAGAAGACCACATCACCCACATTCAACATCACAGTGCTGACATCGTACACAGACATATGAACAAATGATTACCTGATTCATGCTGTCCAGTTCCAGAAACGCAGGCTGCACTTGCTGTGATTTTTCTACCTAATACCTCTCCTTTTGGCATTTTTGCATTTCTGCTGCAGTCCCCAACAGGAGAGCAACTCGTGCTCCATCGAGTAAAATTCCCATTTGGCCTTTTTTATCTCATGACTGGGACTTTGCACAAGTAATAATATATCTCTCACCTGCAAATTATTTACAATAACATAATCAATAATGTATTTCCTGTGATCCAGGAAAGTAGCGTTCAATGTGTGGAAATATTTTAAAAGAAGAAATGACAACAAATTCCAGTCACTATGGTTTTTATATTATTGCTTTTTCTCCTTGTAAATATATGTTTACACTCACAGCAGTTACACCAAGAAAAGACCATTCAGGAGTTCATTTATTCACCTACCAAAAGGCACTGCTAATAACAGAACATTTTCTAGGGTTCTGCCTGAGGGCTCTGGGGTTTAAACTGCTGTGTTGGCCTTTGCTTACCAATGGAGAAATGTTGCTACCAATTATTTTATCTCACCCACCCTGCATGCCTCTTGTACATAATGACATTTTTGAGGCTTTAAATCTCTTTGCTAAAGGCACTAAATGCAGATGTGTGCTGGGCTTGAGGCTTGTAACTTGTAAAAGGGAATACAGAGGCTGGCTAAATGAATCCTGGTCAAAGGAGTGAGTCAAATTCCTCTGAAATAATGATCTAAAGCACACTAATGGACAGTTATGAGAAGTTAAATATATGAAACTTGCTAATACACAATCCTATGTTCACATACCCAAAACCTAAACCATAGTTTTTCCATAATAAGTAATTTTTGTTCTCCTGTGCTGCACATATTAGTTAGAGAAAATAATTATGCTGTAAATTATCTACTTAAAAAACAATTGGGAGAAGATGGACCAGAAGCAGAGACAGGAAAACAGTTATATGGGCTACTTACCCCTGCCCCAGCTTCGTATTTAATATTAAATATAAATGAAAGCATAGGAGAAAAAAAAAAACAACTACAAACTTACTGGGGGTCCCAGTAACTTTCCCCTTCCTCTTCCCTGGGAGCATGTGGGCAGACAAGAGTGTGTGCACAAAAGTAATGCCGGTAGGAGTGTCCCCATTTCCTTCAGTAATCCCTTATCTTTTTACCTTGTCTGATGTTATATATTCTATCAAACTAACAAACCTCTTGTTATCAAACTTCCTTATTGTTACAAGGATAAAACTTTTCTTGACACAATAAACCAAAAAAGTTCATTCCCACTACACACATCACCAATCCAAAAAGGGTCTTTCAGTTTTCTCCTTTCTTCTCATTCATCTTTAGTCTCACCTCCTCAGACCTTTCTCCTCGTGTCCACAAACACAGTCAGAGAACCCAAAAATTAAGTGGTACTGCAATTAACCACACAGTGGGTCCATACCATGGACACAGCATTCAGTACATCAACATATAGTGTACTGCCAGGAAATCCATTAGAAATTCTTTTTTTATCTTATTTGTGTTACTTTCATTCAATTTATTATAACTCCACACTGAAATATGTAGGTAGAATGGAGCTCAGCAATCATGACCACCTGCAAACAAATAAAGCAAATAGATGAAAAAACTCTAATACAACTACATCCAGCTCACCTGGACTTGTTCATCTTAAAATCAATAACAAATGTTTAATACATGTTTAATTTCTTCTTCTCAATATATGCTTTCGAAGTTCTCTAGGTGGATTATTTTGTTTTCCCAAGTTCACTTTTCCTTTTACAGTTGGCTTTTCTACGTATTGTTGCAGGACTTCTGCCTCAATGACATTTGCAATTACTTCTAACTTTTTCATTCATATGCACTTCATTATAGTCTTCCAGATGTCATTCAATTCTGGCAACACCCAACTTGCTTGTTAGTAACACTATTAATGAACTGTAGTGTAGCGACTACCACATATATACAACACCAAACCATGTTTTGACTGTCTAGAACCATTTATGTCCAAATATTTAAACAGTTCATCAATATTTGACTAAAATTTAGATCTACATCGAAATAATCCGTATTTCTTAATTATCTGTATTTGCTAATATTCACTGACGAATTTTATACAGCCCTTACGAAAAAAAAAATAAAATTTCCTGGCAAGACTTGTCATCTTCCTTCCTTTCATCTCTTCATCATAAAATTGTCCTTCATATAGTCTGTAGCCACTGTAAACTTTTTATAGATTGAAAAAAAAAATAAAAAAGCCCTAAACCAAATATTTTTTGTAAAACACACCAAAGAAGCTATCGAAATCTTTGCTATGAAAAGCAAGAAATTATTTTTATAAAGAGCTCATATTTTCCATACTCATGAGACAAATTGTAAAGCAAATTCTACTTTGAAGTTGCCATTTTGTATTGAACCTCCAAACAAATGAGGAGGCTCCACAGTCTTCAAAAATTTTGCACAAAGTTTCCTACTGATCACATTGCCAAATGGATATTGTTCTCAGCTCTCCTGGTAAGAATACGTGCTAGACCAAACAGATCCAGGTCAGACCATTCTGTAGATTATTCTTTTTTTGGGTCTCAATTGCATGAAACAAATAATATCACCGAACACAATCAAACAACATGCTGATCAATCTACATCTACTCTGTGTATGTATATCTGTTCATGCATAGGTGAAAAAGTACCTCTTGTCTCTCGGTGACATCTACTACTTGTTTCTTCTTATTCAGCTATGCATTTGGCAGGCTAAGCCAAAATTATTCTAATATCCCCTCTACTGTATTACAAATTTTGGGTTGTCTGCCAAAGCCTCGAACTATGTTTAAGGCCACTGAGTTATCATAAGTGTGACAGTTACTTAGATTTAGTCCTTATTTCAGTTCTGGAAACTGGAATCAAAGATCCTTGAGAAACTGCTGTTTAATCAGGAAATATACCATGGTGACAATAAGGGGCTGCTACACCTACCTCAGTCTCTTAATTCTGATGCTAAGATTTTCCCATTTTGCTGCTGACAATATGCCTTCAGAAGGCTGTATTTCAGACTCACATTTTTACTCTTCCAGATTGTGACTATTTCGGACTCCCACCTCATCCCCCAGCACCTCACACTACCTAGCCCTGAGGTGGCAATCAAATTTTGAAACTAGTGTTTAAGTTACTTTGCCCAATTTGAAGTAAGTTTAAATTAATTTCAATGCTTTTTTTTTTTGATGATATTCAAGTAAAAAATTACTTGTTGATTTTTGTATAGTATCTTAGCATTATAGCTAAACCAGTATGGCTAGGGCCAACCTCCTGTCTTCACTCGCAGCTTTTCTTTAACTTGGCATGGTGCCATGTGTCCAAAATTCCCAGCTGATCTCAGCATATATTTATAGGTTAATATTTAAACCATACATTTATTGTTTAATATGTGAATGCACTGCACTACTGACCCTAGAACTGTGAAACAGACTGTGCAATGGGTAGGGAGATTTCTTGAGTACCCTGAATGCTTTTACTTATGATTCCAATGCAAATAAAAAGTCAATTACTACATAATCTCACAGTTTCAACTAATAAAAACATAAGATTTTGATCCAAGAGCTTTTCTTGAGTTCTACTTCTAATAAAAGTGCAGTTTTTACAAAAATATCCTTTGGAGTTTCTCAAATGCAACAGATGGTTGTGCCTTCTCTTGAAAAATATGGACATAGTGTTATGCATCTCAGAAATAGTCCACCCATAAGCTTGTGTTTCAAAAGACTATGATTAAAGACAATGAATCTTCTGATAGATTGCCACAAGACTACGAAAGAGAAGTATGTAACATCAAAGAAGCTTTCACTTATCCCCAATTTCACATGCAGTCATCATATATATCATAAAACATTGGTACCCCTGTATTACTCCACCTTTAATTTCTCCCAAAGGATGATGCAGTCAGTAATAAACGCTTCTCTGAATTATAAGCAAAGTCACAGTTGGTTGAAACTGAACATTTGCACACCAGGCACAGAACATAGTTACACATATAGAAGGATTTTGTTCACATTGTCATTTGGTACTGGGGCAGTCGCACGTAATTAATGTGTGGGGTTTTTACTTATTATCAGAAATCTCTTATGGAAGCAGGCAACCCCAAGTCCTGCAGGGAATGTCACATATCCTCTAGATGTCTCTGGAGATTAATTCTGAGAACATTATAACTCTAAGCAGGGTCCATTGTAAGGAGTCAGTCATTGTATTAGCATTATAGCTGTTCTTCAATATTTGCTCTGTTGGAAGAAACAGAATATCTTTGTGCCTAAAGTCTTGACTCGAGGCTACCCTCCACACGCACATTAAGCTGTTATTTTCTCTTAGATATGTTTCTATCTTGAAATTTACATCTGCATTTCAGAAATAGTATTTACCTTTGGTAACATCTCAGTTACTTACAGCAATATGCTGCAGTTCTATAATATTCTTTGATGTATCCATATTAGAAATTGATACGGGCAAAATATTGGATGAAAGATGCACGGCTGAATTCCCACTATGGGAATCTGCTTCACAAAGCTCCATATTACACTACTGAGTTTTACTATTATTATACTAACAACTATCAAAATGTAAATGGACATACACTTTGGATTTACATACTTTATTTTACAGTGTTTGTCATTACAGTCATGGAAACAGAACAGTCCCCTGTGATAACAGTTTTCCATAATTTTGTAAGTGATTGTACACCAACTTCTGCAGACAAAACACAGTCTACTGCATATAGTACTATACTGGTCTTCTGTATTCGACAAAGGCGTAACTGGGCAAAACCCACTGGTGTCACTTCCCATTTAGTTCAGTTGGCTTTGAACAGGCATTTAGGAGGCAGACCCCAAACAGCACAGCTGCATTTGTGGGGCCATTCTCATCAGAGGCAACAAAAAGGCATGGAGAAGTGCAATTTGAGAGACATTCTTTGGGCACATGACAAACCAAAACTTCAATGGACATGCTTCCCTGAGAACACACTTTTGGAAACTGGAAATGCAGCATAAAGATGCTTGCAGGAATAAAAAAAAAAGCCATCTCCTGCCTGAAACAGTATTCTCTAGTAACTGGAAATAAGCTATCGCTCAGGAAAAGCATGACTGTTTTTCAGTGCTTTTGATCTTCAACAATCACTTACCTTCTTTTGTGCTTTGCTCCATTAAAAACACATCATCAAGAACAAATGTGATCAATGTAAAAAGACATGACAACAGAAAATGTGCTGCCTTTGGCCAAGACAGAAAAAGACCCTGCATGGCATTGTATAGTAGTCACTAGCTAATGTATAAACTCCTTAAAAGCAAATTTACTTCATTGTAAAAACAGTGATTTGAGCAACCCTGATGCTTCTCCTGAAGTATAAGCAGGGTGAAAAGAAGAAATAAAAGACACCTTTTGATGAGAGGTTGTGTTGTCTCCAAACTCGAGAAAATTTAGTTGCTGTTGCAGCAGAGGAATGTGATAGGAAATTTTAGAGTTGAAGGAGAAATGTCACAGTATTTTGATAAGAGAGCGATGAACTTTTTTTCCCTTGTGCCATTATCAAGGCGAAGTGAACAAAATACATCATTTATAACCCACTGCTCTACCATTATCTCCTGGTGAGACACTTGTTTTAAAACACACAAGGACCTTTTTTCTCTAAGACTAAAGCTCTCTGTGAGGCTCAGTCTTCCTTTATAACCATGAAAGAAAGTTGACACTTGTGTGGGCCAAAGTTTCCAGGCAACCACACAAGGGCACTTATACACCCTCCAGGTCACCTCTCATTCTGAAGTACAGAGGAAGCATATGAACAGTGTATGTCCCTTTGATCACAGATACCATCTAAAACTGATGCGGAGAGAAAATCCTGCACTTTGGAAGAAAGGAACTACAGTCTCCTCAAAGCTTTTTCTTACCTAATATACACGGAAACTAAAGGTTAGCATGGTAGTGCAGAACTGCTGAGGCATTTTTCTCTTACTAGCTACAAAGTGCCACTCAGTCTCTCCTGATGTTTAGTATTCTTGCCCATGTATCCCTGGTTTTGGTTTGGTTTTTGTTTTGGGGCTTTTTTTGTTTGTTTTTAAATATTAACCTCCAACAAAACAGCTCAGTTGATTTACTGTGCAAACCTATGCTCAAGCATGCAATTTTGTATGAGCACCAGAGTGCTGTAGTAGAGAGCACCGAGGAGAGGGAACCTCAAGTAGTATTTACAGATGTAGACAAAATTCCACAACACTTTCAATATATCAAATCCACAATGTAAATAGAAAATAAAAAATGTACCCTTTTATGTTGAATAAGAGAGAAAACATCTGTAGTCAAAGTCTGACACTAATTAGTATAATCAATGTCTGTTTAGTAGATCTAAATGTACATTACACTAAGTTACCACATCAGAAGATAACAAGGAAGATGTCATGATACAATATTCTGAAGACCCTCTCATTCATACTCTAATATTTTATTTGTCCTGTAGTATAAATGTGGGATTCAGGCATAAGCAGTCAATTTAACTTATTTCATGAAAACAAATAAAAAGCTTGTTTCTAGAAAGAGCAGATGAATTTGCCGGAGCCCACAGGTTACTCTGCTACTCCCACATAAAATGCGTTTAACATCTCAAATGGTTTCTTTTGACTGTTAATATTAATGCATTTGCTGAGTCAATGGGGTAAAAAATACATTATGTGAACAACAAGGAGAATTCTAACAGGAAAATAGAAGGAAGAGTTATTAATTTACATTGAAATATATCACATTTCATTCTAAGAAAAAATTAAGAAAACCATGAGACATGCCTAATTATAATAAAACTGAGTGCTTCAAGATAATTCTTAGATGCACAAAGGATATACATTTATGCAAATACCAAAATAGTGCAGCAGATAACAGAACCTGAATTAATTGTCACCTTAAGTTTCAGTTGCACATCTAAAAAGTGAGACAAAAAACTATAGATTTTTGAACTATTTATCAAAGTTTTCATCTGGAGACAGGTAGTCACAAAAAAACCCCTATATAAAAGCCAAAATTAAAATAAAATAAAGTGCTTATTTATCTTTTCTTATTTCTTATTACTTATCCATTTTTATTTAAATTAACAGGGACAGCCACGGTTCTTCAAATTTTTGCTGATCTTCACATATTTTGGGAACTTTCCAGAAATTACTGACATGAAATTCCAATCAAGTTATTGCCTGATAATGAATGCAAAACCTCAGATCATAAATAAACGATGAAACTTAAGAAAGCAAGGTAAATGTAGTAAGCTTTTATGTTTAAACACTTTTTCTCCCCACTGCACCAAAGAAATATAGAAGAATTAATGTTAAATGTAAGACATTTAAAACCTTTTGTTGAATTATACAATATTTCTCCTCATGTTGTAGAAACACTGCCGAACTCATTCAGATGGATAGATGCATGCAGCAAGAAAGAATATTTAGAAGTTAAGCCATTCAGAACTCTGAATGAATTTAGCAATACATTCTTTCAAAGCTTTACTGTAAGACCAATAATTTAATTGCCACACTGCAAAGCTGGTGGGCAGGTCACTCTATTACCCAGCTCTTGTATTTAACTTTGGTGGAGAGGCGTTGGTCTAAGACCAACAGAGTCTCTCAAAACAGGATGATAAGTTAATTTCATGGTTATCACAAAATAACATATGATATTAGGTGGTAGCGACATGATAACTCCACTGAAAACAATGGTAATTACATAGTAAATCGTGTCAATGATACTGCATTATCTCTTAACTGTTCAATTAACTCATGTCACCACTGCATACTATGTTTAGAAAGTTGCTGATGCAATATTTCCATATCATAATTGCAAAGATAGTTGAAGAAGATAGCACCCTATAATTTTAGAAAGTTTCTAATATTACTTGGCAAAACTATTTCTCTTATGAAAAACAAACAAACATTGAGGTGAAAAATGAGACCTAAAAACCTGGAAGATACCACCCGAAATGGAAACACGTTGGCAAGACTGTCATCAAAGAAATTATTTCTTTCATGCAGGGAAGGAGACATTATTTCATATATTTAATTCCAATTGCTATTTATTCACCTAAACAAACAGTAAGAACCCTCAACTATCATTGAAACAATTACAAATTTAATCCCTGAAAAAACATAACTTTTCCTATGCTGTGCAGATAGTCTGGTAAATGTAGATTACTTTATACTAGAGGAATACGCTTAAATTATAAAATAGTACAAGCATGGGCAAAAAAAATGGAGCTTTTCTTTAACTCCCTCAAAGTGCTGCAGTTTCACCAGCAAGGCAAGTGGCCTTCTCATTTTCACTCATACAAATCAGAAGTCCAGGGAGGTGAAAGGAATTACTCAGACATAAAATGGAATAAAATGCTGCCAGGAAACACACACGGCTATTTTTCTTGTTATTGCCTTTTAATATTCAAGACCGCAGGATAGGATTGTTCTCTTTGAATGGTGTCATGTTCTGTTCATCCAGACACCATTGCTTTGCAGTTCAACAAGTTTATTCTTAAGGACTATTTCTGTGAGTACAGAATTAAATCATCAGCAGGTACAAATCAGAGTTATAGCTAGATCAAAGCCAAGGCAGATGGAAGGTGTTATGCTGATTTACATCATCGTAAAATCTTGCTCTGAGAAAAAAGGGCCAATATCTGTGAGTCAATCCCTAAATACCAACCAAGAGAAAGTTCTAAAAGTCTCTCCATGATAAGGATGTTTTGGGACACAGACACCTATGAGAAAAGAAAACTTTTGAAAATGTCCTGGACTATCTTCTTGAGGAGACCTGTGGCACTTACAGCTTTAGACTGCACAACAACATTTACCTGCAACAGAAACACTTCTGAAGCATGAAGTTGTTTTTGTTGTATTTTTCAAATTTTCTTTGTGACAATACCATTTCATACAGCTTGTTTGGATTTAGAGCACCTCTTTCAAGGCCAGCTCCACCTACTTCTTCATCTCTGCTCATACCAGTTTTGTCGTTATAAAAGCACAAAGAAATCCACATGATTTTATCGCATGACTCATTTCCAGCAAATCAACACACATACTTTCAATTCGTTATGCATGAGAGATGTGTAAAACTATAGAGATTTGGGACTCTGGAGGACAAAATAAGCAAAATATGTAACCATTGTATCTAAATCACAACGGAAATAAAACTCTAACTTTGACACACAGACTGTACAGTGAATGCAGAAATACCATGAAAAGTGTAACTATGAGACCACATCCTAGACCTGTCCTTGGTTGTCCTGAGAATTTACCACGTAACTGTCAATTGTAGTGATCAACCTGTGCTACAGAGGCACAACATGCAGTTCAAGTAATGCTTCCACTCCCCCTTCCCAGCAGCCTTCCTTCTCCCAGTCCCCTGGGACTGCGACACTACTCATGTCCTTTGCGTGGTCCTGCCCAGCCAATAAGAAGGAAGCTATGGGTGTCACATTGGAAACTAAATTATTGGCAAATAAGGAAATAAAACAACACCCACAAAGTTCAAACTTAGCCTAAACTTATTTCAAAATAGTGATATGGATAAGGTATGGTAAAAATTCCTCAAAACTCAAACTCTCTTGTGCTAATTAAGCATTTGAATTTATGCTGTCTCTGGTCTTACACCTCTCAAGTCACAGAATAAGAGTGCATGAGCAAGAGTAAACACACCAGAGAAAATCAAAACCAAAATTTCCCAAAATTATAAATAATTTAGTAGGTTACTCTAAAAAAAAATCTGCACATTAAAAAAAAAAAAAAAAAAAGAAGAGAAATCAGCTGCATTTTCAATTTCTAATGAAAACAGTGCTATGGGAGGAGTCCACACTGCTCCAAATTGTATGACTTTTGGGTTTTTTCGGTTTATTTTATTTTTCTTTTGCTATCTATAGTACATTTATATCTCTTGATTTGGCAAAAATCTGCTGATTTTTGAGACACATGAGTCATGAGTTAGACTTTCTGAAAGTGGTCTAAATTACAAACCACAAATCAAACAATCCTGATGTAGTATACCCTGCTGCCAACTTCTGCCAACTAATGTTAGAGATAATAGTGACGCTGAAATTAAAAAAGGGTTGGTTTGGTTGTCTGGGGTTTTTTTTTCCTTTTGTTTTTGGGGGTTTTTTTAGGTTTGGGGGTTTTTTGCTTTACCATCTCCATAGAACTTTTGAGAAACAAGACATTTCTTTTGAATCAGATATCCATTATCAATTTGGACAGAGAGCGTCTGAACCAGTATTATCTGCAAATGATTTATGAGGGCAGGTATTTCTCTACCTGAACGTTTTAGTGAAACCATAAATATAAGTAGAGACAGAGATTCAAAGAAAAAGCCTTGAAAAATATTTTATATGGGGAGCTTCTTTCATCTGATGAAAATTCTAATTCACCATTTTCGAGTTTTTAGAGAATTTTCATGTTAGCCAGATCTATCATCTTTTCTTACTGATATTTTCAACATATTTTTCTATAAATACTTACATGTTAATAAAATATACCGAACTAAGCCAACTGATCAGATGTCTTCCCATTGACATTAACTAAGAATGCATGAGTCTGAACCATTATTCAGAAGAAAAAAGTCCATTCACTATAGCACCGTAAAACCAGAGTTCTAAATTGTTCATAAAGAATGTCCTCAAAAATCCTTAAAGCAGCAGTACCCCCTTTTCTGTTATGCAACCTGCAACATATTGAGTATCAATAAGGCATTTATCTTTAGTAGCGCCCCATCTCCCTCTCTAAAATGGTGTCAGTAATTCCTTCTTCTAAATGGAGAAGAATGGTTTTATACAACAGCTCCTTGTGGAGTCCTACCTCAGGGTGGAGTGGGTATATTCAGCTCCTTCGGCCTTCTCTTCCAGGCTCATTTTGCTCAGACCTTAAGATTATATTGGAAGCACCATAGAGTAGTATTGACAAAAAAAATTCAAAACCAGTTTAATGACCATTTTTATTTATATTACATTATTATCAATTTTCAACATAGTCTGTTTTATGTAAAAGATAAAAAGAAAAAGCAGGAAAAAAAGCCTGTTCTCCATGGAATTGATTTTTTTTAATTGTTAATTTCATCTTCTAGATGAAATTCATGGTTTTCTGAGCTTCTTTTTCACCCATTTCTTATTTCTGTTTATTATTTCTATTCGTTTATTTCTCAGTTATTATTAGTTGGATCAAAAACATGTTTCTATAAATTGAAATGGAAAGAATCTTTTATAGTACTGTAAATGTTTTCAAACAAACTAAATGTTAGGGAAAAGCATGTACCTACTGAAATTCAATTGCTAGAATAGAAATTTACATGTATGTGTTTCAATACACTGGCTTTATTAGGACATTTAGATATTTATCTAACAGTCAACTAAAGTGCACAGATGTTGGATTATGTCCTGTGTTTAAAGTTCTAATAACCATGTCTTCTACCAATAGACTTCAAAATGTTGGAAACATAAAAGTGAATCAAGCATCACCTCCTCCTAATATATGAAGGTAATACTAGCCTTTTTTCACAGTTAAAAAGCATATCAAACCTTTATATATCTTTCAGTTTTGTGCAGATCAGATTGGACTTGACTTAGGAACTTGACTTCCAACATGTTTCTAATCCACCATTAAACCTGTAGAAACCAGATCCCAGACACCCAGAATAGGGGAATGGAAAATGAGGGTCAAATTTTAGACATTGGGGAGCTAGTCAGTGTCACAGAGGAAATAACTCAGTATTCTAATTTTTTTATATTATGCTTTTTAGTCTCAAAAACCATCTGGTTGTCCTGAAGAGGATAGAGAGTTTTTTCAGTTTGTAACATGTTTATGATTTCTTTGCCTGTATAATAAGTATTATACTTAGCTATGGTAACACAATAAATACAATATTGCTCAAGTAATCCAGGGAAACAACCTTCACGATGGTGAAGACCCCATCAGCAAGACATGCAAGATCTAACTCAGATCTCCTTTCTCATATATATTGTGTAAGGGAACATACATGGAATCCACTCTACTGGCTGTAGAAGTGTTCATGAAAGGCAAAAGAGGAGCCCACAGGCCTTTCACACCCTTTTTTCAGCTCATTGCCAAATGGTGTGTTCATCTCAGAGACTAAATCCTTCCTGTCAAAATATGAAGAGTTCAGTCAGCGCTGGTAATCCAGCACAAGGTGGAGGGAGAAATTAAATGGACAAGAACGGCTGCAATAAGGGTGTAAAGGAAAGAGGAGGCTGCTACTGCAGTGGGGCTGAACAGAAACACTTAGATCATCCTGCAAATAGAAATGCTGAAACACTGTGATGGAAAAATGCTGCATTTTATAACATAGTCATCTATGTTGTAACATAAATACATAAAACACATGAATTGCCAGGAAAAATATATATTGTCTGTGTATGGCTACAAATAACCATATTACAGTTTTGCATGACCCTATAAAACAGATATTATGATACACAGGATTTCAGCAATATAGTTACTTGAGTGAACAAGAAAACCATTTTCCATCAAATTACTGCCTCCTTCTCCCTAAAAAGTATCTGACTAAAGCAGAGATAATGTAAAGTTCAGCTATCAAAAACGGCTTCATTAAGAACTTTAATGAAGCACATGGGAGCCATTTATTGACTCCTCAACTATTAAGGCATAGCATTATTACTGCTTTAATAGTATTTCCATTTTCATTTAGGAAATAACTAATCAAGGGATCAATGTACCAAAGACTTTATTTTCTCTCCCATGGGTCACTGAAAGTACATTTTTTAAAATGCAAAAAACGTAAAGGCAATTCCCCCCAGTGCCATATCACATAAGCAATTTAAAGAAATAACAAGGAATGCTAAAGGTCAATGCCTCCTGATCTAAGCCATGTTATAAAACAAATGAAAATTGTTCGTGGTAATTCTACCTTTCTGGTGGAAGTAAGAGATCGCTTTCACATCAAAGAGGCTTACCTCCAAAGTATGCAAAGCACCTCCACCCTGACCTGCTGTCAACCTGTGAGACATTTCTATTTCTCAGCCTCACTTAGAATGCAAACTACTGTTTTCCTGGTAGTTCTCACAGCTCCACTTCCTTTGAGGTACAGATGTGTAGCCAAAGAACCCAATCAGATAACACCCATTTACATATTTATAAAGTCTCCTGTAAAATCTCGTATCAATTGTTGCCACTATATATAGCCCTTTCAAAGTATCTTGTGGGCACAAGCGCTCCACTGCACTGCTCCCTTCAGGAGTCCAGATATATCGTATAATGTGATTTCAATGTAAATGTGGCCCATCACACAATCATACCACTTCACAAACTCTTTTCTGCTGGGGTAGCTTAAATCTAAACACACTCAAGCAGCTTGCTGCACTGGAGCAAGATTTCCTCCACATAAAAAAAGTCAAAACCCCCAACACAACAATGCCAAGGAAAAAAAAATCTGAACATTTTCTGCAGAAAGATGGGCCGTCTCCAAATCCTTGTGCCCTATCAGACAAATTAAAGTAAATCAAGCATGAAATGAAGCAGAAGAGCCCCGAGATAAGGCTCCTTTAAGTCGTTTACAGATTAGGATAGAGAGAGGTGCATCTGGTCTCTGGCAGTGAAGGAGGCCAGTTTCTCATCTCACAATAGCAGCCTGTGTATAGGATTACCTTACCTTGTCACTGACAAGGGAAAAAGCGCCTGCAAAATGTCTCTAACTAACTTCCTAATGTTCCCAGCTAAGTTCTCTTATTAAAGTATTAACTGTTACAATGATAGAAATAAATTTTGATAAAACAAAATAAAAACAGACACTAGTCTGATTTATGAGCTGGTCAGACACTGATAAACTGGAGGCTCTGCTACCAGCAGATGAGCCTCTTCGCTTATCAGTCAGGATTTCACTGCTAGAGACAGCAGATAACTTCCCAACTGGAATTAGTGATTCAGTGAGCTGTATGTTACTGGTCAGACTGGTGCTCTAACAGCACCTAAAAAGGCTTCTTGTGTTATCCGACTGGATTTTGTGCAGTATGCAGTGAGACGTTTCCCTGCTGGAAGTGACGGCTGAGCTAAGAGGTCTGCACAGCTCATGGGTAAACTGGTGCTCCTGTGGTGGCAAACCAGTCTCACTCCTCTTATCAGCTTCTACAAATTGCAGGCCTGCCTTCCTTGTCTTCTTTCCTTCCTTAGGGAGACATGCCCCTCCTGCAGCACCATCATCTGCTTCTGCTTCTCCCCTGTGGATTCTGGACCCCAGAAGCCAAACCAGCACTCCCACAGGTGACTGGCTCCCACTATTCCTGTGCCATCCCGTGGACAGAGCTGCCCAGCATTGCCCAGGACAGCAGCCCAGCCAGCCCAGCAGCCTCAGCTGGTGGCACTGTCCCCTCAGAGCACACCAGGCCATGGGAGCGCTCCGGCATGGCACTGGGGATGGCTGCCTCAGGCTTGCAGAGGTAAGGCAGTCCTGGCAGTCTCCCCCTTTCCATACACTTCAGCCCTACCACACTCAGCACCTTGTAACTAGGACAAAACACAATGACACTGCTCTGGGTGTGCCCCTAGTTTTGCTGTTGTGCGCTACCCTACAATGGAATAACTGCTCTGGGTGCGAAGACACATCCTAGCCCTTCAACAAAGCAAAGTAAGGGTTCTCTAGGAAACCCTTCAGTAATCAAGCAGGATTATTTATTAAGAAGAAAGCAGGTAGATGCAAGCTATCACATGCTCATAGCTGGATGTGTAAAAATCATTCTTCAAAAGAAGCAAAGTAACAAACCAACTTAAAATTAGTGCTTGCTTTATAATTTCCACCTTTTAGTTCTCTTTGTGAATACTGGGATTATAAAGTGTATTTCAGTGGACAAAAATAACACAGCCTGGATACCAAAACAGTATTCTTCGAAGTATTCTTCACTCCTTAAAGACATTTTACATCATCTGTTCTTACACAAGAAATAAAGAGCTATTAGAGTATCTCTAATTCCAGTGCCAATGTATGCAACACCAATGGGTGTTGTGAGGGTGAAACCGCATACTACGCTTTTTAATTTACTGCAGCTCTAGAATGAAGAAAAAAACTCCCACCATTACAGTACTATAAGCCAATAATAGATCAAGATAGCACTAATTTACCCTCAAAGCTCTACAGAAGAGGTGTACATGCACCCTTATGTGCCAAATGAGAGTATTTTAAAATAGACCTAAGTATTTGCTACTGATATACAAAGACAGAAATGACACAGAAAGCAGAGTATAATTTTACTGAACTAATCCAGAAAGAATGTAGGGCAGGATAGCAGCAAGTATGAAATCGTCCTTCAGGCTTTAACTGCCAGACCCTAAACTGATGGTGCTTCAGGAAATCTTCCTAAATATATCAAGAAAGGGTGGCAGAAGGCACTGCACCTCAGCTCAGAGTACTTTCTCCAACCAGCCCTTCATACCAAACTGGATCCCTCACATTCTTCCTGCATGTTTGGGATATTTATAAAATGTCTCCAGCTCCACACAATGTTCAATCCAACTGAACCAAGGTGGGTCCTGTCCCTTCAAAGCTGCCTACACTCAGACCCCTCAAAGCAGTGATATCTCCTTACTGGCCTTGTATGCTGCACACTCTATAAGGTTTTCAGGATCAGGGGTTTATATTTTCTTTCTGGAGACTATTTCACTGCCTTTTCGTTTGCCAGGCATCACTCGTTGCTATGAAAATGAAAAATGTGCCACATTATCACCCAAAGATCTCACGATCTAACTGTGTTACAAACAGGACAGGTGGATGAAATTATGCATGGAAACACTCCCACAGGAGGCACCTTTCATCCTTTGGAAAGACTGTCTGGGCAAGGGAATGGCAAATGAAATTTCTCTCCCCACTAACTGTCAAGACTAATTTCATCTGCCCCCAGCACTCTCAAGCACAACCCCTCCCTCCCAATGAGACAGATGAAATTCTGTTTATATGTGAAAAATGCCAGCTCTCATTTCACTCCTTCTTACTCTACCTTTTAAATATACGCTGCAAAACTGCCACCAGTGCAATACATTACACTGACACATATGATGAAATCATGATGAAAAATAAGTGAGTGTCTTATTCTGTCTGCATTTAGTATGAATGAATAATCCAAAAGGTGCACAAGCTCTCTGTGTGAGACGAACACACCTTATTTGCAGTTGCTGCTCTTTTTGGAGAGCCAGTGACATGTTAAGGCATTGTAAGACATATATGTGATCTACCTGTGTTTTGCACTCCTTTATTTATGTTAATTTTGATAGTTGCTCAAATATATAAAGGGTTTCTGGCAAGCAAAGAAAAAAGTATTTATGTTTGTACCCCAAAATTATTCTCAGCAAAATGAGGTAGTAATTCTCTTCTGTGCAGAGAACTGATACATTTACACATCTGTGACCAATTGATGATATCTAACAAGCACTCACTGCTTGCTGCTTTCAAGTAATAAACTAATTTAAATTATGCCAAAAAATTCGCATGCCTTATTTTCCAATTCATTAATACTATGAGAAGGTGACATGTTTGCATGATATTTGCAGTGCACCATTTTTTCTAGCAGACTTATAAAATTCTTAGGACAAATTGTTGTTACCTTCTTGTATCAGAAAGATTCAAAACCATTTCACACTACACTAGAACTGCAAATATTTGATCCATAAAAGTTACTTTTTATTCAATAATGTACTGTATTATGTAAAACAATTTCATGCAAGTTCCTTTAAAAGCTGTAAGTGATGGCATTTCCAAAAGATTTCCAAACTTGACAGTCCTTTTGAACTACACATGCAAACCAGATTCTTATTGTTATGTATAATCTAGAACAGGATATTGTTATAATAAATTATACAGATATTAATGGCTTTAAATGCTAATAAGTGACAACTGTATGAAATCACTTCGGTAGTATTAACTGCAGTGCTGACTACTTGCAAATTCTTATTCAACAACCAAAGGAACTGCAGCAGTTCTAGATTCATCAGTGATTTCGGTGAATGTTACTAGTCAGTGTTAAGTGTGTGGTAAATAATAAAATGTAGTATGATCCTGCTTAGGAATAAATGCAAGATGGCAATTTTAGTCTGGTGGTGTCTGTCAACAGTAAGAGCATTGTACAGTTTTCCTATTTTTCCCATGAATTAGACCTTTAACCACCACCATCATTTTCAATTATTTTTCTCTTCCATTCTCACAACATTCAAATGAGAAAGGTTTCAGAATGCTCATGGATCTGATACACTAAAATGAACTCCACAGATTAATGGATTCTGAAATTACAAAATGCTGCTTTACACTCCATTTTATAAGTGTATTACCTAGTGCAAGCTTCTGATGAGAGATCCTCAAAGCCATAGGGATCTACAAAACAAACATAAGCTTTCTCTGATAGTCCAGTATACTAAAGACAGATGAAAATCTATGTTGGTTACCTTAGATGTCAAGATGGCACCAACATTGAATTTTTTGCTCTCAGTACAATGCAAGCATCATGATGCAGCCAGTATATCTAGCCATGGAGACTCCCTGCTTCAACAGACAGGTACACGTTTACAGCTGGGCCAGTAAGCAGGTCATAGTCAAGATGAGTGAAGACCACAGGCCTGGGTTCACACTCCAGAGTCCATGAGATGCCATATGCACTTATACCCCATTATAGTACTTCAAATAGAATTATTTTTCAAGTATTTACCTCTAACCATTTATGAAACAATTTAATAATTTAGCCAGTTTAACCAGAATCCATTTTATCTGTATGAAGCTTCTGCTATTCCTTAGAAATACATTAGAGCTACAGACAATATTCAGGCACTTTATAAATAAGAACTGAACTATTTTAAGTCATGAGCTTAATTTCATTGATTTATACCATAAAGCAGATTTAAACTGACTCATGCACTTCCAAACAAAACCAACACAATGGAAGACAAGTGAATGCATCACACATTGAGTATCTTTACAATACCTTACAACATACTCATCTGATATAGGGTGTTCTATTTTTAACAGGCTTAGGTTATGATTTAAAACAGGATTTGGTGTATTTAAAGAACTGTAAAACAGTCATGGTGCATTTAACCCTGTTCCAGTACTACAGATCTGATTTCAGTGAAGCAAAGCTAGTCCAAATAAGAGATCCTTGAAGATCACAAACTCTTACTAGCACTTTGAACAGACTAAGTGTGTGCAGGATGATCAAGTTTGATAGACACTGTAAGCTCAAACCCTAAAATCAAATCAGCAACACACCAGCACTTTGAGAGATTTTTTTACAATAGGTTGTCTTTCTTAAATTCTTGTACCAAAGTGACAAATGGGTTTTACCATTCTGAACGTATGTCTACTTTGCATATTCTTTGTATAGCATAGACGTATTTGAGGTAGTATGAATATGAAGTATTCTAAGCTGCAGAAATAGTCTAACTGGGGCATCACAGAACTATGCAGATTAAATTAGTATTACTAATTTCTTTTTTCTTTTTTTTTCCTCCTAACTTAGTCAGACCTAATTACATTAAACCCATTGTTATCTAGCTAAGTAACAGTTCTTCCCAAATCAATCTCTCTATGCGTCTTAGGAAGCACGTGTATTCTGATTACATTGCAAGTATATAGTCTAACATAAAGTAGCTGAGAGAACTGATTAAAAGAAAGACATAGGAAAAAGGAGGTAGGTAAAATGACAGATTATTATGACTGTCCAGGAAGGCACACTTTTAACTGCTATTGTCCAAGACTTTCTTAAGCTGATTTAAGATATGATCATATATCCTACTAGTCCTTTCACACATTTTTTCAGGTATACTAAAAAAACTTTTCCATTAAAATAAAACTCATTTCACATCTCTGTAAACCTATGTTTGAAGGAATATAGACTAAAGTCCTTATGATAAACAGTGCTGAACACAGCCCCTCAGCCTGAACTCTGTGCCAATGTCAATGGTCTTTGTTGAAGCATGTACTTTGCACAGTAGAAGCACTAAACTCCATTTCTGTTCAAATAAAACAATACACAAACTAAATAAAATGAAGAATGAATCCCTTAAACATTCAGTTGTTCTCTCAATGATCTCTATAATAACTCTTAAAAACCCCAATAACCAGTATTATTATGCTAAGCAGTACCTATTCATATAGCAGCATCCTGTACTTCCCTCCATAACCTCATGGACTTATAAACACTTGGAAAATATCACAAAGACTTGTTTTAACAGACTTACAAATACATTCAAGTGTTCTTGACTGTACAAACTTGCAGCACTGGAGCCATTTTTAAGGAGGGTATAAAAAAAAATCATCATGCAACTACTTTCATCAAAAAATTGTTGGCTACTTTCACTTCAAAGATACGTGTATTCCTCTCTCACCTCTTGCTTGTATGTATCAGTAAAACAGATTGTCTCAGATTCTCTCTTTGCACAGATTGCATATTTAACAGCAAACAGTTTACTAATTAATCCAAAGTCAAAATGAAACCTATATTTATAAAGGTGAATGAGGGTTCAATTATTCCTTTCTCTGAAGGCTCTGAGACTTGAAGTAAGGTAAGAAGGGGAGTAGTAGAAGAGGGAAGAAATTTTTAAAAATGGTTTATTTTGAAATACTCTAATTCCCATTAGAAGGATACAACCACTTTATCTTTCTTCTTTTGCCATTAATTACAAATAAATTCATCTTTCTCTTGTGAAGCCTGAAGTTTGTTGTTGTTAGATGAGTTGCATTCAAACTCCAACAAAAAAGATGAAGCCAACATTGAAATTCATCTCACAGTCCAGAATTTACTTAACGGCCAGCCTGTGCGCTGTGATAAACGGAATGATGATCCGGCAACATGTCTTTATCCATGGTTTGCTTTAATTAACGCCGGCTTGTTTGTTGAAAAGATGATTAATATGCCAATGAAAATTGCATAATTGAATACCACAACACTGGCACAATCAGAAAGACACATGCAGTTTTTTGATTAACATTTATTATTATTATTGTGTGTTTTAATGTATTCTTCTCACTATGAAATGATGCAGGTTTTGACCGAGAGGTGAGGAAATGCCAGGTTAAGTGCAAGATCTTCCATGGGCAAGAAAAAAGATATGATGCAATTTAAGCATGCAGAAATAGTTACTTGGTCAAGTAGCCATTTTTCCAAACTCAAAACAGAAGCAAAGCCACCTCAGGAAAAGGAACTACAGGGGAAATAACAAGCTATAACAAAAAGCATAAATACAGACATCAAAATCACAAATGGCCAAGACTATGCAACAAAAAGTATGAAAAATACAAATTATATATTCAGCATGATAAGAACTAGTATGTGGAAAGTGGAAGAAACAATTTTTAAGAAACACAAATTAGAAGAAACTTTCACTGCAAAAGCACCACATTAACAAAGCACTGAAAGACTACCCCTTTCCGGAACTTCACTTGAATAATTGTTTTAACTGCAATTTGCTGCAATATTCATCTGTTTAATTCCATGTTATGACTGGCACAACAGTGCCAATTAAGATATAGATCAGGTTTTATTTTATCTATACTGTTTATTTGGTTGGTTTTCTTCTATTTATGCTTACCATCCAACTTAAGGCAGATAATAATATTATTTAACAATTTAACATATTATTATCATTAGATAATAATATTATTTAAATAATATTATAAACACATTATTTAAGGCCTGGAAGATCCCTTTTCTTTACAAAACTGAATTCAGACTTGCATACCAATTCAATAGTATAGTTCTGTATATATAATAGTTGTATATACTTTATGTTCTGGAAATAAACCAATAGTCAAGTTGACAATTTTTGAGCTTAGGTAAGGCAGCAATCTTTCCAGAGTTCTTCCCCAAAATTAGCATCTACTGACTTCATACTTTCTTCAGCGTTTTAAGCAGGCACAAGAATTTTCTGATAACTGAAGTTCCATTATTTAGATTAATAAACACTTGCACAGGATAACACAAAGCAAATACTGCTGCACCTTTACTAAAATCAAATAAATCAGCAATGAAAAATTCCCACATTTCTTTCTACAAAAAGCAGTACAAGTAGGAAGATTTCTGCAAGAATTGTCTTCCAAGGATCCTCACATTGTCCTTAGATGGATGAGGGGAAAAAGTAAGGAGAAAACTCCCACAGCAAAGGACTGTGTGCTTCAGCTGCAACCTTTAATGATTTCTGTGGGTCTAAAGGGACCACGGGAGCTACTGTCTCTCAGCAATCCCCAGATAACACCGGATCCTGCGGACAAGTAGTGAGAACTCAGTGGAGTAGGTGACACAGCCTGGGAAAGCATGACTGCGGAGTGAGAGAAGGAATCCATCCTTCCTGCTTCATCCTCCAAGGTCATCCATTCTGCTCTATGCTCCAAGTAGAGATTCCTCAGTGCTTTGCTTTGAAATGAATATATTTTTGTAGTAGGGTAAGCACACTGAAGACACATGAAATGCACGATTTCTAAGCAAGAGGATTGGCAAGGTTTCTCCCAGCTCACCTGTGTCCTTGGGAGACACTGATTTTCCAGTCTGCAGTTTAGCTTGGGGGTTATTTAAGCTCCTGTATGCCCAAATTTGCATTCAGTATCTGGAAAGTACGGGCAGAACAAACAAGATGAAGGTTTTGCTTTTGAAGAGTAATGAAGGATCCACAGAAGCCACTATTGTATTTCTTCACATAGCCGTTCTTAGGATAACTAAATAGGCCCTTTACCTGATAAGGGGGACAGTTTTTCTCAGTTCTTAGAACTAAGAAAAAATACAAACTATCATATTAATTAGGGGCAAAGAACTATATTTACTGAAAAGCTGTCCAAATGACTAAAAAATTCATTTAGGAAATAACTGATTGCTGAAAAGGTAGAAACATTTTAAATGAAACCATACAAAAATACTTGATTGAAATTGAAACAAGAAGATCCGAACTGAAGAAAAGTTAATTCTTAGGCAAAAATTCCTGACAACAGCAATCATCAAGGAACTCCTTCAGTTTTCAAGAAATGTAAAACTTCTTAGGGGCATGATCTAGGGAAGAGTGAAGTGCCTGGAAGTGCTGAGGCCCACCCACCCTGCACAACACCTGTACCAGGAGAAACTCAACCCTATCCAAAAAGCTGCCAGGAAAAATACTACATTGTCCACCACAAGGACCCATAACTAGATCCATCTTTTCAGTTTCTCTGATAAGGTAATCTTGCAACTTGATTGTTTTACAAACATCTTCAAGTTATGGTACCAGCAGATTCAGACTTTAAGTTATAAATATTATTCTGTAGATTGTAGAGGCACACACTGCAATTTGTCTAAGTGCAGACCATGTCTGCTCTCCTGGACCTTTCTAGGTATAAATTTAATAGGTCTTTTTTCTAGAATTTCATATGAAAAATGTATATTAAAAAAATATAACAATATTCAGCTCTATAGCTATGACATTTAAGTTTCATTTTGTTGCATTTTCATTTGCCTTACTTTTGAAGTAAATATTTTACCTTTTAGTTTTTAGTTTTCAGAGTTCTTCTTAAGTACTGTAAACCTTCTGCAGAGTTGCAAAAGAAATAAATAGAGGTGACAAGGCAGAGGTATGTAAAAGTATGATCTGCAAGTGCAGTAACAAACATTCTTCCACTTAAGGAACCAGATGAAATATTCAAACAGCAGATTTAAAAGACACAAAAATAAAGTTATTTTTCTACTCAACAGCAGGGCAAGAGTGTGAAGGCCAAAGCTATAGGATTAAGAGAAATTCATCTAAGCAAAGTTCATCAAGATTATCAAATGTATATGTAAAGATGCAGCTTCTGATCAATGAAGTTGCAGACTGGAGAATATCAGAAGCCAGGTAGGTATAATAGGAAGAACACCACTGTGTGCCTGCCATGTGCTTATCATCTTTCCCAGTTCATCCATTACTGGTTACTGCCACAGACAGATATCATTCTAATTAGTTCACGACTGCCCAGTAGACCCTTAAGACATTTCTTCTACAAATTCAATGTACGGAACTTTTTAACATTTGCTAAAAGTTTTTTCTTCTACACTCTTCAATCTCTATCATTCTTCTTCTCTGGTTTTTTTTTTCCCCCCAAACTGTTTTCAGTATTTTTCTGCTATTGAGACAAACGAACTCATTCGGTCTCATTGCAATGTCAGACCAAGATGTTTTGGGCAACCAAAAGAAGCATACATTTTTTCCTAGAGATTTCTAAAACTCTTTTCCAACTTAATATTATTTTAACAACCTTAATCGAATAATTAATGATGTTATTAAGAAAAGATGAATAAATAAATCCCTACCAAGAACAGATCTCTTTACATCACTGCCAGATGGTGCCCTAAAAATTCAATACTATTATTTTAAGAAAACCTTTTGTTTATGATTCTTAAGCAAGATTCACATATATTGCAGTTTGAATTAATCAGTTTGGGAGTATGGTTTCCTGAGGATCAAATGTTTTATTAAATACAGATATCAGATTTCTTCTTTACTAATATGTAATTCAGTATTTAAATATCCAATATATATTACATAAGGTCTTTTTATTAGAGGTGTGTCTTTATAATTCATGATATTTCCTTCATCTAGACAACAGACTGTGAACCACTGTGGACATGTGAGTTCCACTGATGTGGAAAGGGCTACTTTGTGAGTAACTGTTCACTAAGTCAGTGAGGCACTCCCTATGTAGTCTTATCAGTTTCTGAACTTTTAATTCCACATACTTTGTTTACCTCTTTTCCTCGAATTCAAGCTAAATTGTAGGTCAGGTTAATAAAATTAATTATTTTATTAATCTGTTCAATTATTTACTTAACAATTCTGATGCAAATTACCATGTTTGTGAATGCTACCAATTTACAATATCTCTTGCATGTTCTTCTTTATTATACAGTGTTTTATTCTATTAATTCCATGTACTGTTTTTCAAAGATTTACTTTCAAAAGAAATTATTTCCTTGTCACTGTAGGACTCATTCTTACAACTGTTCTAAAGAAGGCTACTGTTGTGACAATACTTTAAAACCAGGAAGAGAATGACCTGGATAACAGATCTGTCAGTCTGATATTGGTACATGACAAAGCAGTTTGAACAGATGATATACAGTTCAATTAATAAGGAATTAAAAATAATAAAATCACCGTCAACATATGCTTAATGAAAACATCTTAAAATACTAACTTTGTGTTTTCTATCAACTAAGTCATGCTTAACCGATAGAAATCATACGCCACCACTATTATATTTACTCTTCTGTAAGGTATAACTTAATACATTATTCCATTTTAATTAGCAGTAAGATACCACTTGTCAAAAAATAAAGCTTAGTAGAAACTGGACAAATGACAAATGTGAATAGTGCTAGTCAGTGAGTGGATATACTTCTAGTGAAGCCCAGAAAGCACTGGTTCTTGACTCTTTAGTACTTAACATAATTATGAACGAATTAGAACAAAGAACCAAACCATTTAATGATAAAAGCAAAGCAAAAGAAAACAATTGGAGAGGACTAAATAATGAAGGCTCGTACAGGACAGCATAATGAGCTGGCAAATCTGGACTCACTGCATGTGTGTGGTAACAGAGAAAAACAAGGTGCCCACGGGACCAAACAATGCAGGACATACCCACAGGGCAGGAGACTCACTTCTGAGAAGCACTGGCTACAAAAAAATGTTTGGGGATTCAGGCCTCTTATCAGCTGAACCGGATTTCCCAGTTGAACACTGTAGCCGAAAGTGGAAATGCACAGTAGTGAGTGTAGCAATGGAAGAGAGACGTTGTGCTGCAGTAGAAAGGTTATATTAACTGCGTAAAATGCCACAGCACCATTCTACACTAATTCTGTCGCCAGTTCTCTTGCCCTAGTTCCCAGAAAAAGAGCTGGAAACTTTGAGGAGGTTTATTGGAAATACATTAAATTAATTAAAAGGCCAGAAAGGATGTCTTATGGCAAAAGAGACAAGAAATTAAGTCTTCTCAGATTATCAACAGTCATGCTGTGGTTTGACTTTGATGTGCACATACATAAAAGAGGAAAATAAATATATAATAGTGTTCTTGATCAAGCAACCAAAGGTACAGCAAAGATGTAATAAAATGGCTGAAAACTGCAAGTAGGCAAATTTAGACTGAAATAGGCTGGACATTCTTAAAAGAATTCTCCAATATAAAATCAAACTATCAAAAATGCAATAGATATTGATAGAAAATCTAAATTCAAAATTTAAATTTCTCTATTCAGCACTGGTAAGGCTACACCTGGAGTACTGTGCCCAGTTCTGGGCTTCCCTGTATGAGACAGATATGGACATACTGAAGATAATCCAAAGGGCTACAAAGATGATTAAAGGATTGGAGCATCTCGCAAATGAGGACAGATTGAGAGCGTGGGGATTGTTTAACCTAGAGAAGAGAAAACGCAGGGGAAATCTCATCCATGCATACAAGCACTTGAAGGGATGAAGTAAAGAAGATGGAGCCAGGCTCTTTTCAGTGGTGCCCAGTGACAGGACCAGAAGCAAAGGGCACAAACTGAAACACAGGAGGTTCCCTCAGAATATCAGGAAACACTTTTTCACTGTTAGGTGAGTGACACAGGTTGCCCAGAGAGGTTGTGCAGACATCCTTGGACGTTCAAAAGCTGTCTGGACATAATTCTGGGCAATCGGTTCCAGGTAGCCATGCTTGAGCAGGAGGGTTGGAGTAGGTGACATTAACCACTCTTAGACTCCATGATTCTGTGATAACTGGGCTCAGCTAGTACTGGTTACCAGGTCATTCTAATCCTGGAGTTTGATAAGAAGGGGAGTATGATATGAACTATGCTGTTTAATGTCTTCATCAGTGACCTGGAGGAAAGGCTGGCATAGATGAAATTTGCAGATCATGTAAAATTTGGAGGGAACCCATGCAAAGGCAGCCCTGTCATTCAGAGCTGCCTAGACAACAGGCAGCTCCTCTTATTAATTGGGAGGAAGAGGCTTACAGGGACTTCATGAAACTCAACATGGACAAATGCAATGTCCTGGTTTTGGGAAGGAAGGAAAGCTTGCAGTAGTACAGACACTGCCTGGCTGGGTAATAGATCTGCTAAAAATACCTGGGGGTGTTTGTTGACAGAAAGTTGAACATGACCCAACAGTATGCCCTGGTAGCAAAGAAGGTCAACAGCTCCCTGGGCTGTATGAACAGGGCCACTGCTAGTAGACCAAAGGAAGTGATTATCATCATCTGTCTGTTAGACCACATCTGGAATACTATATTCTAGTATTGGGAGCTCATTTTTAAGATGCTGACAAAGCAGAGCAGTCAAACAAAAGACTATCAAGATGGTCAAGATCACTGGAGCATATATCCTGCAGAAGACAAGAGAGAACTAGACTTGTTCAGTCTAAATAAGAGGAGACTTCAAGGGGAAATTAACAGCAGCCTTGAAACATTAAGAGGAGGTCAACAAGAAGGTGGAGGCAGGCTTTTAACAGCGATGCATGCCAGGAGAACAAGAAACACTCTAGACCTGAATTTGAACAAGAACGATTCAGAATGGATATGAGAAGATACTTTTTCTCATTGGCACAGGTTGTCCCAAAAGCACATGCAGTCTTCGTCCTTGAAGATTTTCAAGATCCAACAGGACAAAGACCCAATCCTCCTGGTCTGATCTCAGAGCCAACCATGCTTTAAGCAGGAAGCTAGCCTAGAGATATCCTGAGGTCCCTTCCAACCTGCACTATTATAGGGTAAAATATTGTTTTAAACACATCTTGTGCTTCAAACTCTAACTAAATTCTGCCCTAAAATATACCTTTTGCTTTATGGCTCGTCATACTGGGTGTTTTCTTCTGGTCTTTTAATTTATACATTTTATGAATCTATCATTTCCCTGCATGTTTTACTTAGCAGACTTAGTTTCAAATAGTCTACGTGTAGTGAATGAGTGGTTTGGCCACTTAAAGATGCATAAACAGTTGCATATGCAGCTGTTATTAAAGCAAAATTTACATTTATCAATGCACTGCTGTCAAGTTGAAAAAACAACCCTAAGAGAAGGGAGATGACAGGAAAAATATCAAACACTAACATAACACTTTTAAGTTTTCCTTCTTTTTCTCTGCAAAAGCATCAGAGAGATTGAAGAACAGAGTAACCTCATTTAAGACTCCCTCATTCAACAGACCATGAAGCATTAACTTGCTATTCACATCAGCCTAATGAAGTAAGAGCCTTTACATTTAAGGCAAACCACAGACAACACAAAAAATCCTCTACTACAGCTTTCCAGAATAGCCCCTATAGCAGGTGATCATACAGCTTGTAACAACCTGTAACAAACTTTGTCATGCAGAATTGTAAGTGACTGCTGGTTACTGTGCTCTCATGATTGATACAACTTAATAAAAGAAGCTCCAGGAGAAAATGAGAATAACATAATCACAGAGCATCCAATATATAGCAAAGTGGACTACATTGTACATTAAAGCAATGTCATAATGGAAACAGCTCACTGGATGTCATTCCCTAAAGCCTCTGACTTGGCCACTTGTCATGGATTTTGAAAATATGTTCTATTTCACATTTTTAAGCGCTATCGAGACAGTATCATCAAAGGTTCGGCATCAAACCAATTGTTTTTGAATCAGGATCTGTATCTTGATTATTTTAACTGAATGGGGCTCCCAAGATAAAAGCTGTGGAAGTGTCCATGTCCAGTGTTCCTGATGACTTTGTACTTCTAGTGAGGCTCAAGGTGCATGACTGTTTTTGCAGTAAACAATAATATCATTACAAACATTAATTACCTCAAAATAGCCTCAAAAGCCCTAGGGAGTGATGCATTCACACACAGGGTGGGATGTAAATCTGCAAAAAATAAGAAAAATGTATCTACTGTTTTATTTTCCTTTAGATATATTATGGATGTGAACATTATTTCCAGAGTTTTGATAACCTACCATCCGCAAAGACTGTAACTGTAATTGCATTGCTCAGTGTGTACAGAGGAAAAAAACAAAAAAAGAAATCAAGCTGTAGACATTTTAAGCTAGGTAGAAAGAACTTTGCTATTCAAATTTAGCAAAACTATTCCCTCTATGTGACTTACTTGGTCATGAAGCAGTTCTGTGCAAAAGAAGAAAATAAGATTTAAGACACCTTAACCCTAGAGATATTTGTAACTTTTTTTTTCTTTTCTGCACTGAAAGAAGTCTTATGATACTTCATTTTCTTTCTGCTTTGTAAATTGTCTAAAAATAACCTCCCTATCAACTGTTCAAAAGCAGTTTTGGCAGTATTTATGTGCACTCTCAGAACAAGGATGACTTCATTGAAAGTGCTTCCTGATATTAGAGCTGGCCGTTCAAATACATTTTATATGAAACAAAAATGTTAAACATACATTTAAATACATCAGTCAATTTTGAAGTCTGAGGAGCAGAATTTGGCCCCAATTATCCTTTCTTGTATTTAACTAATCTTATTTCAAGATCCTGTAAATTAAACAGAAATAACAGTGTAACTATTATCAAGAAATATCAAACAGGAAACCTTACAGTTGTTACCCTGACATTATTGAGGAAGCAAGTCAATTTAAGAGAGAATCTGAGCATGTATTTTATTTGACTTATGGGCAGAATTAAAAAAATTAGCTGTTAGAACTGCAGTTAACAGTTCAAAACTGACTTAAGTTGCCTAAAAACTTTATGTCAAGTATAAGATATACATCCAGGTTCTGCCTGCAGTAAACTGAGACATGTTCCAAGAGGTAAAATTATCCCCTTTCTTCTAGATAACTATCTTAAAATGGAAGGAGTAAAGGTGCTTATCTCGCTTCATTGACTAAAGACTACCTTAAACTAACTTAGAGATTAATATATTTAGATAAGACAAAATGAAAAGGACTATCTATCTGTACATTTCTTGTAATGCTGTTCTTACCCAGAGTTGCAAATAGGGAGATATTTGAAGGGCAGCAAAATATACTTCAGCAGAAACACAGGCAGCAAAATTAAAATGAAAAAAACCCCACACAACATGGTCTTGGTACCCAATGGGGCAGAGACAATAGTGACTATGAACACAAAAAAGGCTGAGGCCCCAGCTGCCTTCTGTGGTTTGGTTTTTAATTCTAAGGTGTTTCATCAGGCTTCCCAAGTTCCTGAGCTTAGTGATAATAGTCTACAGCATTATCCACAGGACTGGAAGATTAAGTAAGAGAGCACTTAAGCCAACTGGACAGACATATGTCCATAGGACCAGATGGGTTGCATCCAAGGATGATGAGGGATCTGACCAATGTCACCATGAATTCATTCTCCATCAGCTTCGAAATGCTGTAATATCTATGAGGAGAGGAAGTTCCCCCATGACTAGAGACAGGCAAACCTTACACCAAGCATCAAGAAGGATAAGGAAGAAGTTCCAGGTCAGCTAAGGGATTTTTAACACAAACTACATCAGTGGGAATAGTACGAAGCAAATTCTCCTCAAAGTCATGACCAGGCACATACAAGATAAGAAGGTGGTTTGGAGCACCTGGCATGGATTTACTAAAGACAAATCATACCTGACCAACCTTACTCCTATGATGAGATGATTTGCTCAGCTGGGAGGCGACAGCAGTGGGTATTGCTGGACTTCAAAAGGCTTTCCACAATGTATTCTCATAAACATATTGGTGAAATATGAATTTGTGGATAGATTACAAAGTGGGTGAAAAACTGGCAGAGTCACTGAATCAAAGTGGTGTGAACAGCAATATGAAGTCCAGTTAGTAGTGTCATCTCTCAAAGGACAATTCTAGGGCTAGTGCTTTCTAACAATATTATTAATAGTTTGGATATTAGGAAAGAATGCCCTTCACCTTTGCAAATACTATCAAACTGATGGGAGCAGCTGAGAACAACTGGAGGGCACAGCTGCTACTCAGAGACCATAACAACCTGGAGAAATGGGCTGATAGAAACCAAATGATGTTCAGCTGAGGCAAATGCTGAATCCTGTACCCGGGACAGGTTGGCCAAGCGCAACATTGCAGGCTGGGCAACACCCAACTGGAAAGTAGCTTTGCTAAAAACAATTTGTGAATAGACAATTTGGACTTGCATCCTCAGTGTGCTCTTTCAGCAGTGAAGGCTTGTTGCGTCTGAGCTCTTAATGAGTCTGTCAAGCAGGACATACACACACATACTGGGATGACTTTGGTGGAGGACCAAAAAGATACCAGGGAACTGCAGCAAGGGGTGGCTGAAAGAGCTGGGAAGATTGGTGTTAGGACAGGAAGGCTAAGGAGCTTTGACTGCTGTATGCAAACATGGGAGGGCTTAAAAAAACAACACAAAGCCACTCTCCTATTGGAGATACTCAGGGAGAAGACAAGAAGAAACAAACGTAAGTTGCAACAAGGGGAAATTTTAACAGTTTCTGCAACAAAAGGTAGGCAAACATTAAAACAACTAAGCAAGGAAATCAAACATTGAACACTACTGAGAAAGTCTGCAGATTCTCCATTCTTGATGATATTTAAACCTAGACTGGGTAAGGCCCTGAGAAACCTGATTTAAGTGAGCCCAGCTTTGACCTTGGGTTAGACTACATGACCTCTGAAGGTACCTTCCAATCAAAATGACTTTATAATTCTAAATAGCAGTAGTATTCATAGTTATCAATTAATAAGTATTAATTAATAATTCATATACTAATACTTAATGTCTTCCTGAATCAAGGCTCTCCTGGATGAAAAAGTCTGATTACATTTAAAAAACATTACCAGTGAAAGGAAAATAGTTTGCATAGTAATCTAAATAAAAAGCCCAACTTTGCTCTTATTCATAACTCATGTCAGTTATTCATGCTTTCTCTTTACGATATGTAAAACATATTTTAAATACAAATCAGAACTACAGACAGGGTCAAGACTTAATAATTTAATTCTTAATTGAAGTTCAGTGGAACCTAGGTAACAACATTGAAGAAAAGGATGCAGAAAATCTCACTTCAGCAACTGCTTATCATTACATATATCTAGAAGTCTCTTTATTCTGATTCCATAGGTGTCTAAACATAAATGCAGTTGCATTCTGGGGTCGTAGGTTAATATCCCTCTAAATCTATCAAAATGCAAAGAGACAAAGCAAGAAGTTCTCCACCCTCAGAGCAAATCAAACATACCTGAGCAAGACAGTACAGCACAGAGCTGGCTGGCACATTTACTTTCACAGTGAAGCTTGTGATAGTGACCACAGTTATGTAAAAACTCTAATCTAGGAACCAGGACGAATGGGTCCCATTTTGTTGCACCCTTAGAAGACTCCAATCCATTTCTTTTGCCTCCAAAAAGACTTAAAAGGGAGGGAGAAATTCTCTATCTACCCATTACGTTGATAATAAAAGACTTGTTAGCCAAGAACTCATGACGTACACGGCACCTTTGCTGTTGTCATCATCTAAGGACAGAAAGAAGTGCATTTCTGTGCACTCTTCTGTAATTTAGCATATTTTTGGATGGAGAATCGGTTAATTCAAAACAGAATTAACTTTGGACAGACATGAACTGAGCTCTCTCCCTAACTGGACACCCTAATCTCAGGGCTACAAAACCCAAGACTAATAAAATGGAAGAAGGGAGAAAAGGCTGTTTAAAAAAGATAGAAACGTTTACTTTCTTGAGATATGAACCAAGAGTCATCTTGTACCCTGAGGGTGGTGTGGCACTGGAACAGATTGACCAGAGAAGATGTGGATGCCCCATCCCTGAAAGTGTTCAAGGCCAGGCTGGATGGGTTTTAGAGCAACCTTGTCTAGTGGGAGGTGTTCTTGCCCATGGCAGGGGGGTTGAAACTAGATGGTTATGGTCCCTTCCAATCCTAATAGCTGTATGATTCTATCCATTGTAAAATTTTGCCTCTATTTATTCTGTTCTTTTTACGTCCTACATATTTTTCCCAGCACATGCTGAATGTTCTGACAAAGTTTCCAATAAAACATCAAACGATTAACACAAAAAATCTATCAAACTCAAAGAAACACATGGATTGTGGACAAATAAGTTTCTCTGTTTTGGTAGCTTCTTAGTGCCTGAAAATTATGGCGGGGGAAGGAAAGAGCAGCAGGATATGTTGGACTCCACTGATGCTGGACTACCGTGGAACCAGAACTTTTTTCCTCCCCGCCTCATGGGCAGCTCTTGCCTCAGTGATGGTAATCAGTAACACTGAAATGTAAATGATGCATTGCTGTGCTGTAACTACGTCAGACCACTCTAAGAGAAAAGATACCCTGAGTATAGCTCAAATAGCCTTTCTTCTGCAGGGCTGTAAACAACTCTTTAAATCAATAGCTGTGCCAGTGCAATATTACTGTCACCACATGCTTACTGTTTTTCCAGTCAAGTAGAACATGTCATAAGTTTCATGCTGTATTTTCTGACAAGTTACTGTTTTGTTTTAAACTTACAGACTTCAAGTGACCTGACATTAACGATGTTTATCTACTACTTAGGCAGCTAGATACCAAGATATGTTCCTCATTTCTAGATCAGCCATGCCAGCCTCAATCCCCATTCTGTCGCTCTGACTGGGAGCTACCACGAGCAGCAGCGCAAAGATTTTTACAGGAGGTTAGGGGGCTCGGAGCTTGTATCCTGGTGATAAAATTAGAGAGGAGAATTAAAGTGATTACACTCTAAAAATGACTTACTAGAAGTGACAGGTTTTTTTAACCTAAATATTTTTTAAGTACCAAATTTGTCACTCCTGTAAGTTATATGCTACTAACTGTAAAATTATTTTATTGCAGCAGTAAAAGAAATGAAGTACTTTTAGCGAATGCTTTTAGATAAATCAGGAACCTTGTATTCAATTCACATTTTATTTGCTTATATAAGGATTCTTTTATTTTTGACTGAGTTGCTGCAGACCTCTGAATCATGAAAAGTGTGTCCCCACAGCACTGTCAGCCCCCAGTTGGTCTCTCCTTAGCCAAAGCAAGGCACAGAGCAAGGTAAAGTGAAAAACGAGGTAGTTCCAACTGATGAGGTGGTCTAGTGATGATTTAGAAGATGCATCCAAAGGAGAAACATAGAAAGTACAATACCACACTGTAACTCACACAGGTCGCAATACTGTGTGTGCCAGTAGGGTCAAATTGTTCCCGTTATGCCTCAAGAGCCTCCACTCATTTAGACACCTTGTTCTCTGTAAATCCCACTCCACCACATTCCAGTCTGCAGCCTCTTTTGCAAGATGCAGCCGTGGCAAAGTAGAGCCAGAAGAACAAGAAAGGCCCAGAGACATCTGCCATAAAGAGCCTCCTGGTTCACCAGCTTTAGCAGCCACAAAGTTGTTTCCAGTCATCCCTTAGACTTTGCTCTGGGACCTCAGGAGCATTTACTGCTTTACATAGCACCCCAATCTCCAAATCCTCTTTTCAGTGCTTCGAAGATGCTATTTCTAGTGGCAATAATACAATAGCTTCTTCCTGAAGGACCTACACCAAAATTGCTTCCCCATTAATCTTCCTCTTTCACTTACAAAGAGGGCTACAGTGGAGAGTCTGCTGGGAGAAAAGGCGCACCTATGGGATTTGTCTGAACTACCATCTTTAGTTATCTATGTCCAAGTTACCACAGTTTTAAAAATATATACTATTTAACTGAAATCCTATGCCAGGGCCTAAATTCCCTGTTGAACCAATGGCACCACGACTCTTGTTTGTCAGTAGCAGTGAGATGTCCTGTTGCTTTGTGTATGCCCATAAATACCCATAAATTCTTCCATAGCTCCATGTCCGGGCAAGTACTTGAGGACTAGTTATTTTACTGCAGATACCCTGCAGCCATACCGCAGAGCAAGCCATATTAACTATAAGTTAACATACTAACTTAAGTTAGACAAGTTCAATTATAATCTAAAATTTCAGAAGACCATCTAACTTGACTTAAAAGCCTCATTAAACTCAAGGGGAAGACTGGGGTGGAGAGAGGGAAGCGTTTCACATGGGTGCACGACTTCACTGAAGAGAAGGACTTTTAGAAATTAAATTCATAATTATAAGAAATAAACCATAGTGATTCTCTACACTCTGCTTTTCAAACATGGGAATTTGGTACAAAAAAAAAAGAAGAGGATGATTTGTTTCTATATTAAAACTGAGTCTATATACATTGATTATTAATAAAGTACACCATTATGAAGATGAAATGAACTATATCTGTGCTAAGTACAGTAGGATTTCATGGTTGTCAGTAAAACACACTACAGCCTCTGAAAACTACACATGAGGCTTGAGAACTAAGTCTTCAGATGTGCTTTGTTTGTTCTTGGCAGAGTATCTGCCCTAGTTCACTTACTGAGAATTCATAAATCTAACAGGTGACCAAAAAAGAATGTTTTAAATTATATGATAGAAAGATTGAGTAGTTGGTTGTGAATATATTTGATGATACATACCAAAAATAGCTATTTAGAGTGTTTGTAGTACATGTTACTACAAACAGGTACAAAAAAATCACATGAGGTTACATCTTTTGATTTCTCCCCTTCTGGTTCATATGGAAAACATTAAAAATCGATGCATTCTGTCCTTTCAAAGTGTAAACATCCATATGGGCATGTGACTAGTTTTAACACCTGAGCAACTGAAATTATTACAATTAGCACACAGTAAACTATTCAGGGGAATCTGTGAAAATAAATTCTAGTATTTGTGCTCAGAAAGGTTCAGATTGGTGTCTCTCTCAGAAATGTAAACAACTATTAGTTTAAAAAAAATGTCTTCAAAGGAAGACCAGCGGCTGAAACTCCATCTTCAAATAATAGCTTTAAATCATGCTTTTGAGACCGGGAAGTACATTTTGGCTTGTACTCCAAACAATTTTGTGCAATTTTGATTATAATTTATAAGATAACAGGAAACTTTTCAACCTGAATGAGAGATTTGCTAGTTTATAGTTGCATATAAAGTACCAAATAGTGTAGGACACTGCAAAATGTAAGATTCAAATAGATATTTCATATGTTACCAAATTTATATAGTATCAATTTAAAAGGAAACTAATTCTTCATAAAACAGATTTCTTCCTAGGAAAACTTCAGACACAAACTAAAACATTTAGAAAGCTGGAATTTATAAGCAAGTGCTTTCTTTTCTGCCTTTTTTAACATTTGTGATAAACTTTGCACTTAAAATGTATCGAATGCAAAAAGTATTACATGTGTCTATCTCCAAGTTCAATGGATGAGACACACCAGCCACAACTATCTGCAATACACTTACTTAGCCAAGGCCTAAAAACGTTTGTTTCCTCTCCACAGCATGTCTTAAGAAAAGACGAATAAAGAGGAAAGAAATGACAAAAGGAATATCAACACCAATGGCTTTTTTTCCAGTGTCTTTACATACATACATAACTGGAAGTACAAATCTGGATATAGGGGGAAGAACACTAAGGAGGGGGAAGGTTGCCCTCCTCATCGCATTTATTTTCACTTACATCTAGAGCCATTCACACTGTAAGCACAATCTGAATAAAAATGTAGAAAGCTAAGTTGAAAAGGAGAACAATTTCAATTTAAAACAGTAATATCAATTAGAAATAACTAGGAAATTTTTAAGTCTAATTAGGCTTTTTTCGCCTCTGGTAACATAAAATGCCAGATCTTCAAGTCACCCCCATACAGCTGGATATAACTCTGAGCCACACCGTACTATTACAAACACTAAGGACAACACAGAGCATACAACAAATTTACATGGACTCTGGAGATAAAAATCATCCAATGAGTCTCAGTTATCTGATTTCAAATTTACTGTCAAGGAACAATAATTTGTCATTTCAGAACACAAAGGAAAAGAATGATGTTCCGTATTGCACAAAGACATCTCTTTACTTTAGATTATTTCCAAATGCAGCTACTGCTTAAAGGTTTGGAGTCTGATCCTTTTTTCCATAGCGCAATGACAAAAAAAAGCTCAGAAGCCAAGGACAGGGAAAGAGCTGATTTAGCATTTTTCCATTCTAAAATCCTCTGTGAAGGGTTTTAAAGTGTGAAGAAGTAGTGAGAATAGGTAGCTAACACGCACTAGAGCTAGTTCCATTATTAACTCTTCCTCCACAATTTCAGAAAGGGTTAGAAAGCAACATAGAAGGCTGATAGGGGAGAGGAAAAGAAGAATTTTTTTAATTCTTTTATATTAATTTATTTATTATTTAACCTGATACAAGAAAGAATCACAGAGAATGACTATGTCATGCCCAAGAAACTGACAATGGAATAACTCAAGATTTCTTGTTGATTCACACTTTATTATTCATTTTTGATAGCACCAGCAGAACCCTAGACAAGGGGAAGGCAGAGCTGGGGGGAAGAGGGAATTTAAAAAAAAAAAGAAAGAAAAAAAAAGGATTCTGTACATTCTCTAAAGAGAGCATGAAACTCCTCCTCAAGAAACACTCCTAATGGCTTTCTTTATCTTCCCTTCCTGCCTTCAACTTTTGTCCTTTAAAAGCATTGTTTCCGAAGCTCTTCCTTCTCCCTCATCGTACTAACACTGCACATAATCATTCTCAAACCACACTACATACACGGTCTTAATTCATTTTTTTGCTGATTCACAAAACTTGTTATATTTGGTCTAAAAAAGTAACTATTCTTTCTTATTTCCAGTATAAAAAACTCATGTCGACAGTTCAGCTGTTGTTAGCACAGGCTGGCATGGTAATTTCTTCTCCCAAGCATTTATCACATCAGTTTTCACGACATTCAAAATTATACCATAAAAATAACATATCTATATGTCCAAACAGCATCAACTCCTTCCTTCAAATTTTCCTTTTATAAAACAGAATTGTGAGATCCCTGGCCAGGACTTCAAGACACCACAATCCCAGGTAAGCTCACACTTAAAACCACTGCCTTTAAATCCCTCATTTAATTGATGCCAGGTAGTTTTGAACTAGCATACCCCCTTCTTAAAGCTCATTTAATGGCATTATCTGTTTCAATCCAGCAGTGTAACTACTATTTTGATTCAAAACTACACCCTGCTCCTGCAGACATGTTTTTACAAACCACCATTATCAAACAGAACCCTAAACAACTGCAGATCTAAGCCAAGACCTCACAGCAATTACTGCATAACCATTTCTATCTAATCTTAGATCACACCTTCACCAGGAAACCTCAGGTTAGCCACAATATTTTCCACATGATTAAACCTCATGTGGTGACACAGTGCTCCAGAGGATCATCAGAAGACAGACTTCCATGTTTTCCACAGGATTTGGCCAGGACAACAGACACAGAACCTGTACCTCTAAGTTAGACATACATGAATACTTCTGCAAAGTCTGCAAAGACTGTCACACTTTTGAAAAAAATGGCCCTAAAATTCGTTGGGGATGGTGTCATTAAAAAGTCTTAATTTCTGACCCAAGGTAGACAGATTTATTTAAGGCTCCCTCAACAGAAAGGACTACTCAGAATTCAAGCAAGTAAGAAGCAGCTTGCTTAAGTTAACAGAAGTCCCTAGACAGGTCGCATACAACACTTCATAAACCAAACCTAAAGCTATCTTTGAGGTTTAAGAGGTTTTGATAAAAGATTTTATCATAACATTTGGCAAATACTACTACAGCTGCTTACACAGGGATTTGAGAATAGGTTTGGAGTTTTGACATGCGTCATTATTCTCTGAAATACAGAGCAGTTCATTAATATACTCTCTGATCAGCATTTAGTAGACCAGGAGTACCCAGGAAACAAAGTACTCCGATTTGTTAAAAAATACTGCCATATGCATGTATTCACAGAACTAGGGAGAGAGAGAGACACTGGCATTTCCAGGAACTAAAAATGTTTCAGTCCTTTTTCTTAAAAAACATCATTTAACCTTTCCAAAGCTGAAGGTCTAAGATCAGTTGCAGGCCACTCACTGACAAAATCTATGCAACGGCAAAGTCTTCCTGCCACACAGATGATGATGTCTCACTGAAGCACCTTTTTCCCTATGGGGTATGCCAGAGAGGAGATGTCCAACAGCAGTTAACACTTTACACCCATTCAGTGATGGTCACTCTCACTCACCTGCAGTCCCACTACAAAGTGGGAGAGCAAATTAATACTGGGCTAAATGTCTTCAGACAGATTTAGTTGTGGATGACTCATCCCTGGAAGTGTTCAAGGCCAGGCTGGAGCAACCTTATCTAGTGGGAGATGTACTCTGTCTGTGGCAGGAAGGTTGGAACTAGATGATCTTTAAAGTCTCTTCCAACTCAAACCATTCTATGATTCTATAATGTGGTCCCAGCCCACAAGGTGTCTTTTCCACTCTTGATTGTTATCAATCAAGAACTGAACATACTGGACACAATAGCACTGGAAATACACCTCAATATCACTATAGTTACACAGTTTCTTTTGCAACCAACTAGATGTGATGCACTTTACAGAGAGCAGTATAAAAGGAAAAGCTTTGGCTATGCCACATTACTACGCCATGAAACCATAAGTATTTAACTTTGACTTCTCTTTTTTTATTAATAGAGGCATAAGCATAATCCTCCAGGCATGAATGCCAGGAAGGCAAGGCAATGAGAATAAATGTTTAATGCTATTGAATGGCCATAGCAACTGTACTCCCTGCCTGCAGCTAAATATCGTTACTACAAAGGCATTCTTCCAGTTATCACCACTAATAGTTGTTGCTGGGCAGGTATGTATATAGGAACCATAGTCTAAAAGGGGGGGAGGTGTGTGTGGGAGGAAAAAAAAAATCTAGTAATTTTTTGTTACAGACCAGAGTTCTGCTAAAGAAATTTAATCCTTTTTCCAATATGGAAAGAAGCCAACTGTGTATACAAGTTTGCTGCAATTTCAGAAAGTGTGTGAACTCCAGTAATACTGTTTGTAATAACCCTTTCCTCCTTGAAAAAAACCCAACACACACCCCCCCCCAACTAAATAGGCTACTTGGACTAATAAATCCTTCCTCTCTTTTTCCCTCCCCCACAAGTCATACCTTCAATACAGCCAGAACTTCCCTAGATCAGAGGACACTGTCAGCGCATGCTGACCAATCTCAGAGGGTTTTTTCCTTTTTTTTTTTTTTCTTTTTTTTCTTCAAGATACTCCGTGTTAACAGCTTGAGGGGGTTCAATCAGCACTGCTTTGATCTCGGCTGGAACTATAATTATTTAACATTGTTACAAGGATTTCTATAATCCATCCTACCATTAAATCCCTTTTACACCCTCATCTTCTGAAGGCTAATCTGCATCCGTACACTCAGTTTGTCTCTTCAGCTGGTTTCATCAGGCTCTGGCATTCTCCAACATCCAGAGTGATGGTTCTTTTTTTTCTAATGAAATAATTTTCTTTCAAATTGAAAAACGCAAAAGGTCTTGTGCATTTGCTACCTTTTGATGAGATAGCTATATAACACCAATATAATCCACTGTTTGCTGCAAACTTCCTCCCAATTTCATAAAATTCATTTTCACTGTGGTGTTTTCATTGAATTGATGATACATATGTGTGTGTTACATACATAACTGAGGAAAAAAAATAATCAAATGAAAACCAGCAGATACTCCTTGGAAATCAGCAAAGCTGAGAGCAGTAATAGTGTGCTGATTTCTTTCTACACTCTTCTTGATAAATACCATAGAAAACACTGTATCAAAACTTAGAAAGCCAGGTAAATAAATTTGGAGTGCTTGGAGAGCAAACAGAAATATTTTATAATTATAATGCATGAAAGACACACACCACATGGAAAAAGGACTTTAACAGAATCAAAGGAAATAAATGACAGAAAGAGAATGAATACAGAGCAGACTAAAAATGAGGAGCATGAACACAATCAGACCAAGAATATAGAAGGATATGATCAGAAATTATGAATGATCAAAAGGGAACAGAAACAACAAAATTCTTTCTTTTTTATTAAGGAAAAACCTTGACAAGGAAAATGACATTTCTTCTGCATGTGTACAATAACATTGGGGAAACTGTCTTTTTGCTGCACACGCTTTTTGTGAATTGTTTTTAAGCAATGAAAATGTAAAGAGTTTTACGCCACTAAGCAATGCTGGCCTGTCACCTCGATAGCTACTGTACTGTGATAATCTGTGTGGATGAAGGAAGGGGAACACAAGTGCAGGCAGGGGGATGGGGATGACAAAAACAACAGGGAAGTACCACTGGGCCACAATAACAAGACTGAAGCACATGTAAGCTTACGTGCTACAGTGTTTATATGAGGTAAATTTATTCAGATAAATAATCTTGTGCCCTCTTTCTCACAATGCATAGCTATAAGGTAAATAAAAACCAGTATATATGGACTTGTTTCATTACTATAAATATTGCATAAGGAAGGCAAAAGCTGAAGAGTAGGGAGTGTCTGTATAGAAGAAAAACTGAAGAAAGAAGTTGACAGAAAATACAAACAGGATGTACGATTAAACTCATATTGAGAAAATAAGAGCTTTAAAAGGGTATATTTTCTTTTATTCCCCTTAACTGACAAGATAAGATTTAGTTTATCAGCTGATGCTTGAGAAAATCATCAAGCAACAGTCATAATTCTAAAATACTCCTTGAAATTAGCTAATAATTAAAAAAACAGGCAGTAGATTCAACTGATTTTCTGAAGGAGAAACTATGAGCCAACGATGCTTCACACAGGGTATTTCAGGATACTCTAGTCACATTTCTGGTACTTTTTATTGCATTAAACAAACTGTAAAAGGCAAAGAAAATTTTAATTTGTTTCTTTAAGAAAAGATTTGTCCTCAGGAACATTTTGGACATTATTTATCACAATCCTTTTCTATCTCTGGGCAACATTTAAACATCTTCTTTTCCCAACTATAGTGGTATATTCCTATATACAGTTACAGTAAATCATACCACTAGAAAATAAAACAAGATCAAGACTCTTGTGCATTATGCCACCACAAGACTGCACCCACAAATGTAATCAGAGCCATAAAATATGATGGGGCTTTTAAAATTAAAAGGATTGCAGAATTCAAGTGAGTTATCAGTTAGAGAAATTAACATATTATGTTAGATTTTATATCCTAGGACTGACAATGAAGTGTCTGTGAAATGGACAGCTGAAAAATTTGGCTCCTACTTCTAAAAAAAAAAATAAATTATTCCAAGAAGCATCTATGATTCAAAATATCTTATATTAAGGTATTTTAATAAAAACTGTTTCAAAATAGGAAGATAGAAAATCAAGAATTAAGAGAAACTGAAGTTACAATTTGAAGTCCTTATTCACTGTATTCAGAATTCTGAGTCTTGATGAAGTAATTTAGTTCACCTTTAAGGCCCTTTTACATTTCTAGAGGAGTGGAAAGGAGCCTTTAGCATTGCTTTGATTTGCATTCCTATTAATTTATGCAAGCTCGCAGTTTGCTGAGTACATAGAAAGTACTCAATGATAAAGGCAGCTCCTTCCTGGAAGAGCTTCTGACCTAAGGCCACAGTCTTACAGTCAAAAACATATGTGCTTAACTTGATGCATGCAGCTAGTTCTTTGTCTACTGGCATGCTCACACGCATTAAATTAAAAGTTTGTAAATACTATGCAATACGGGAGCCTAGAGGACCAAAAGCATTCTTCTAAAAGGATTTTTTTTTTTCTTAGTGCCTGGAGAGAAACAAAAATACACTAAGATTTACTGATTCTATTTTCAAATGCCAGGTTAATCTGGATTTATGCATGGATTTCTTGCACTGTTCTGTAAAGTCTTTTTCTTGGAGACCTGAGATATTTTCAAACGTTTAAAAGTGTACTTGTTCTTATCTCCCATTAATAACAAAGTGCAGACAGATGAACACTCACTCCCCTGGTGACTGTGGCTAACAGTCTTTCTCCTAAAAAGTAAGTGCATTTGTGAGTATTGTGTAAATTATATATGTATTCATACATTAACTAGTCATTAACAGAATAGGTATTAGCTCCATTGGAATCAACCTGTACTTTTCTATTTACTTCAACAGAATCAGAAATTTTAATAATATATTTTGAGATCCTTAAATTTAAAGACCAAGTTTGACTACCTTAACATAAAATAATAAACTTCTGCTCACTGTTAAAATTTAAATAAGCATAAATAAGTGCTGAATTTGGACACACAGCTGTCTAACAGTATCCACAACACCTATTAGCACATTTCTGGAGAGAAGACAATGTTAAACTTAGTGACATTTGACAGAAAGTTACTCTTACTAGCAGTCCCCTGACACCCATAGGGCATCAGAGAGTGATGAGTACAACTGAAGATGGCCATGTTAGGTTACAGCAGTCAGCTTCAGTATTTGGTATTCTTTATTTATGCATACAGACTGCCTAATATAGATAAAGCAAAGCTCTGACTGCTGGTGAGCAAAATAAAGTCATATTTCACAGTTATGATGTCATCAAAGGACTATATTTCATGGCTATAACATCTTTGCAAATATATACATAAAGTGGTATCCCCAAGGATCACTACTTGCTAAGTCTGCCTGAGGTCCAGCAAGGTGGACCTCCTTAAATTCCATTTAATGTACATTAAGATTTGAATATCAAGGAAGTCTAAATAGCCTGAGAGTAAAAAAGGCATTCTCAGTAGCATACTTGCCATATTACATGAATTTTTCTATATATTATGTGCTGTGTTATCTTCAATTCACTCTTTTTAAATTTCAGCACACTATTTTCCTTTTATGCATTTATCTGTGCATATATCCTTTCTATATTATATGTAATTACAAAATTACAACTCAAGTGAATCTCATATAATATATAAACTATCTATGACACAGTCCCAGAATTTCAGATCTTGAAAATAGAACTTGATTACTTTATTCACTCTCATCCAATATCACTGTAATATCAGCCTTAAGCAATACGAGCTGCTAAAATCATTCGGTTCCATTTTTCCAAAAAGGAAAACTGATAGGATTATTTTCGTGATAAATTAATTTTACCATGTAATTGCAATTATGACTTCTAATTAATGAATGGTTTCAGCCTCACTAACTAGGTCAGCATTTTTCTTTTAAAAATATATCATTTTTCTCTTCAGATAAGCATCATGATATGTCCAAGCTTTGGGAAACACACATAGCATTTTTACAGGGCAGTGATCCCAGAAACAGAAATGGTGAAACTAATGTGATGTTCACTCTAACAAATTCAAGCCATTTTTTGTCTCTTTTACGAGGAAAAAAGCAGGCAGATGGCAAGAGGCTTTTTAACAGGAAGGATCGCAGTTTCTTAGTACCAGTAGAGTATTTAATTTCTTGATTGAGCTTCCCAGTATGTAGAACACCAAACAATGTGAGACCAATGAATCAGCTGAGCTATGAATCTATTACATCACACTTGTCAATATGCATATGACATTGCAGAATATACTGACAGGAGGCAGAATCCAAGGAGACCGACTTTTCTGCAATCAGATGCCTTTCTACAGAAAAGCAGAGAAGAAACCTGAAGCTTATTTCGTGCATCACGTCGAACAGACTCCAACGCTCCTTACTGCCCACGGCTTTGCAGCACATATTTAAAGATACCATAGCAATATGCAAGGACATTTCTTCAGTGTCCCCTGAAGATGTCCTCTGGCACACATATCCCATTTTAAGTCCTACATCCCTGCCAACTACCTTATCACACCATTCTTCAATTCCAGATGATTCACACATTGTGTCATGATGATACAGAGAAAAAAAAAAGGTTGTAACTATTAAAATAATGATTAGCAGGACAAGATGAGAGAAAATAATTTCCTTGAAGACGCTCAAAATTTGATGGCTAAAGTGTTACGGATATAGTAATTAAACCAAATGATAGCTCTTATCGGAATGCAACACACCAAAATATCTGTTGTTTTGTTGTAGGTTTTTTTCTTTTTTTTTCCTGCTAGAAACAGCCACATATTTAGAGAGCACCTCTTAACAAAAATTTCCGTGAAAAGTTGATAACCGACACACAACTTGGAAAAACCAGTCAGTATCAAATGCTGAGTAGTTCTCTAACGGGGAAAAAACTGTTTGTTTTTCTTTTTCTAAGTAAAAAATAATAATAAAGTAGAAATCAAAATATTAAAAGTATTAAGTATAGAAAGGTTAAAATTTTACATTCTTTATCAAATGGTAACAAACAATAGGAAGCACTTACATGTTGCATTACTAACCTTGAAAACTGGACTGTACTCCTCTTAAGAAAACTCTCTGTGGATGCCTATCATGAATGCTGTTCAGATAGCCAAAATTTTTTAATGAGAACTACTATTTATTTATATATGCAAGCCAAAGATTTATGAACTGATTAGTAGTTTTGGCACCACACTGTAAGTATCAAACTTCAAATAACTTAATGAAGGAATTTTTTTCATACAATGATGTAATTTGAAATTCAGTCTCCTTTAAGCACTACCCAGCCCAAAATGCATACATACAACATTCTGGAACAATATATCCCTAGTATATGCATTGTATTATCTTTCTAAATTATACACAATAATTCATCATTGTGGTTTAATGCTGATGAAGCATCTTGAAAATGCAACTATATTGCCATCAAATGAGACTAGCACAGATCTGAACAAGTTTCTCCAAGTAAAATGATTTTTACACCTTTATCCCCAAACTTTGAAATGTTATCAGACACTATTGTTTTATTACAAACAATAAGCTAATGCATAATCCTGCAATACTCACTTAAGACAAAATTATGTACAGTACTATAAAGTTTTTCTATCTGTAATCCATAAAAATATTGTGAAGTCAAATATGGCTGGTCAAGGTTTCCAGCTTGAATATATTGCTTAACAATCCTGAGGGAGACAAAGGAGAACAAAGAGAAAGAGTAAGCTATGATGGGACAATTCAATTCATTTTTTCTATAATGTATCATACAAGGTGCAACTGGATATACACTGGACTGGCTGCCCACACTGGCAAAACAGGCATATGCAAGCATCTTCTCCATGAATATGATTTAATATGCTATAGATTAAAAACAGGTTTTGGAATCAACGCTGACTATTAAAGAGCACATTTGAAAAGCTCTGAAATCTTTAGTGTGGGAGTAAGAGTGTGTTTAGAGTAAGAACATAATGTAGCCAGTACAGCTGTTTTAGAAGGTCTAAGGCAATCAAATGACCACAGCAAAAACTAAGAAGAGTGGCCATTGTACAGTCACAGCTTTTCAAATATAGGCTTTAATCATTATTACTTCTGCCTACCCAAATATCTTACTAGTTTTAACCCTGACCCATACTTCTGAATATTTGGTTCTGGGGTTTCTCATACATGCCAGTAGAACCTGTTTAAACAACTACACATTTTGTAATGAGATAAAAATGAGGTTTGACACTATTAAGACAACCATGATTACTTTTGCCATGTTGGCGAATAAGTGATAAGTGATTACATAAAAGAGTTTATTGTAGCATTTGTGTATGATGACCACTATCGCACTTTACAAAGATCATTTATACATACCCTTGTCTGAAACCTAAATCAAGGAGGGAAAACAAGAACTCTATTCAACCCATATCCTGCTTTCAAGCATGCAATGGTAAAGCACCCTAAAAAATGAAATGTAGCCATTACCCATTGAGCTGAACACAGATATTGAGAAAGTCAAGGTCAGAATTGAGAGAGGACTTTTACCCTTAGGACTCTATTGCTGGTCCATGACCACAGTGCCTCATTTCTTTTTCAGACTCTAAACCATTCTGCATTGTGTAATTTTGTGAGTAAATACTAGTATCATGTGTCACATTAAATTTCTTACTCCTAGAAAAAGCTAGTTCATTTGAAAGAAGATACAATGTTTCCTGGTGACAAATTTTTTGTTGTTTTATTTATATTATTCCGGCTTTTATGTTATGATGTCTTAAGAGAGAGAACGTAAAGCATTTTTGAAGTGTTAGGCTAAAAACGTACTTTGAAAATCAAAATATTTTCTTTAATGATATGCTGAACACAGGATTTATCACTGAAACCAACTGAAACCTGCCAATTTAAGAAATAAAGTCACTGACATCTGTCACTAGGTGTTTGTATTCAAGTACTGGACTAGAGCTTTGCACATTATGTTCTGCACATAGTCCAATATATTTACATATCTGTCCTTCAGCTGTTCAAGCTGGTGTTGCTATGCAGTATTCTGCATGCAATAATCTTAGCCGAATTAATGGGAAAAACACAATGAAGAAAAAAATAGTTGCAGACCAATTACATGTCCCTTTTGATTCTCAGCCCATCTGCTTCCAAAACTAGACATTGTTTCCCGTTCCTTTGCAATTACCAGGGTGTTATATTGCCTTTATGACCACACTACAGTGGAGACAGCTGAAAAGTGCAAAGCTTTCTGTGAGCCTCTGCAGGTCCCTCGGTGCATAAAACTACAAGAAACAATGTATTGTAATGCAGATGTTCATTGATTCCCTGCAGAATTTCAGAGACTAGGAGTCCTTCACTGTGTGACCTATGGGGATTTGTACTTTACATAATATCCACTATACAGTGTATCATGTCCAAAGCAAAGTACTCAGTGAATCTGATCACTCTTCCCTTGCACATGTCTTTCCCAGCTATCAACTTTCTTCAGTGAACAAGAGGTCTTTTGTGCTTGAAACATAAATGCCAATCAAAATAGAATACATTTCTAATGTCTATGACCTTTCATTCAGAGGTCAATGCATTTTACAAGTCAGGCCAATGTTCCTGCCTCATGCCGGACATAACACAAGCACAAAAGAATGTAGGAAGATACTGGATCAAGTTTTCCTAATTGTTCCGGTTTTGGCCAAGGACAGCGTTAAATTTTTGCAGGACCTGTGAGGGGGTGGAGCCTGGAGCCAGGTGAGTGTGTCTAGGCTGTTATTCTATACCAACCATATCATCACTGCGGGGTGGAAGGAAGGGATTCTCACTTCCAAGAAGGAGGGGCCTGGCTTGCAGGTGGGAAGAAAAAGTGGTATGTGGAGGGACCACTGGCTATTTTGTTCTTTGCCTCGGGGTCGCACAGCATCAGTGAGCCTTTCAGTTGTAAAGCACCCTCTCTTTCACACACTGTTGTTATTAGGGTTGTTGCTGTGACTGTTCATTTTCTTATCTCATTGCTGTTTCCAGTAAATTCTTTTCATCTCAACTCATGATCTCTGCTTTTTGTATCTCCCACTGGAGGCAGGACGGGAGTAAGCATGATGAGAGGGGTCACTAAATTAGGGAGTGCCACTCCTAAACCATGACACTAGTCTAGAAACTCATCCACTTGCAGATCGGGACGGTTTCCAAAGAACAATTTATACCTAACACTGAAAATTAAGTCCTATGTCAAATAACTATTTGATGGGTAAATAAAGGATCAGAAATAGTAAATATCATCAAATGAAAAACTAGTAAGACTTGAAGGTTCTAGATAGTTTCACTTTTCTGAAGCATTTTGACCTTGATAAAAATGAAGTTTTGCATTTGAAAATATTCTAAAAGGTTAATTGTTTAAATAAAATTAACGTTCTCCACATGACTAGGCTCATTTCTATAGCAACTGATTTTGCAATCAAATTTAAATTCACATATATATGTTAACTGTGGGATACAATGATACGGAAATGGTATCCTAATTGACAAAACAGTTGGAATGTTTGACAAGGGCTCCAGTATTCAGTGATGAACTTGCTGCTTTTTAAGCTGCAAGTCAAATGAGGCCAGACGTATCTCCAGGTTTATGGAATCTTACTGTATTCGCACCTTGAATCACGAAAGGGATGCTACAGAAGTCATCATAACAAGTGTCATGACATAAAGTATCTCTTAGTTTTTAAAATTTATTACTGCCTATTCACATTATTTTAGAGGAATTGTTTTACATCTCAATTGTCTCCTAAAGCTTTGATAACCACTATTTCTGGCTAAAGGGCATAATTTCATTTTGGCAGGTGTAAACATAAGTGAAAATTCTCCCCATCTATTACACACGCTTAGTTCGTGATGACTCTTTCCTATGAGAGTCAGAACTTCTTATGGGAAAGATGACAGGAAATGTTTGGTTGCTACTTCCACGTGAATTCACCCAGCCACTCTCACATTCTCATCCTTCAGGCCCATACAGGGAGAAGTCCACCAACTGCCATGGAGAACAGCCAACTTCTGTACTAAGTATGTCTGTTAGAGGCAAAGGAAGGTTCATTACATGTGGAAAAGTATAGTTATGGGCATGGAAGTCAAATTCAGCCATATTTACATGCTGAGAGACTTTCTTAGCCTTTAATCAGGTCACAGAACACAAACCACCTCTGCAGAATGCTCCCTGAAATGCTTTAACTTCTGTACCTTGGGATATACTTGGGAAGAGTGTGTTCTGGTCTCAAACACAATCATGAGAGGGACCACTTTAACACTTCTTGAGTATCCACTACTCCACTTCTGTCACTACTGAATTTATTAACACAGAAGTAACTTATTTTTCCTTACGCTTCTTAGACCTGCATCTTCACATTATGAGACAGAGACTCTCAACACGTGAGAGAGGTGGGACCCTGAGAAAGGTCTGCAGGACAAAGCGGCTGCTGCAGCTAACAGAATAATTCATCAATCCCAGCTGGTCTCAGCAAGATGGACATCCTGGTGCTCTGATAAATGGTGCCAGGTCACACACTAAAAATGACTTTTTAAATATCATATATTTAAATACCAGTTCTTACAATTGTTTGCTGATCTAAGCTTTTGTTACAAAAAATGGGGCAGGGGGCCAAGCTCAAGAGGTCATGTTTTCAGAAGACATGTGGCAGTGAGTCCCAATCAAGCATGGATGAAGTCTCCAAGTTGTAGGCACCAACCACACCATTAAGGTTAAACAAGTTGAATACAGTGCAAAAATACTTGGGGAACAATGGTTTTAGTCGATCAGACGTAAAATGGAAAGATGCAGAGACCTACAGATCAAGTTTCAGGTGATCAACACAAATATGGGCTATGCATGGAAAAGGACGGGCAACATTACAGTCCTTGAAGACTAGGATCAGTTCTTTATACAAGACTGATGATTACTTAAAATCCTGCATTTAATACACAGGTGTGGTAACCGCTTAAACAGCTTCAGGATCAGAACCCACACCATGGACACAGTGGTCCACTAGCATTTACCACACCTTCCTTAATAGAATTCAGGTGTCAATATCAGACCTGCAGTGCAAGGGTTAACTTGATGACTCTTAGGCCCTTAGTTTTGTTATTCTGTATCACATGGCCTCCTCCTAGTTCCAAATTGGTGATGGAGACGAGATCAAGACCCACAGAAATCCTCTCCTGCTTCAACAAGGTTCCCTTCCAACCCCTGAAGTCTGGGAGCCCAGCTCTCTCCTGTTAATCCAATATCCACTTCACTACAGAAGATTTATTTAGACTACCTCTTGTTTCATTAAGGGCTCCAAAAGTCTGTAGTGATTTTTGACACTTTGTTATAATGTTTCTATGACCCCCCCACCCCACCCCTCCTCACATACCACACCACCCAGCCTCATTTTCATATGGATACAAAGCATCGGGATAAAATGATGGTTCATTATAGTGGTACAGAGCTCTTATCTTCATCCGGCAAGAGTCATTTCCTTCCAAAGATTGAAATGCAAATGTGAAAATTAATGATAACTGCATTATCTGATAGCAGAGATAATACCGATTCACTGTCAGAGTAACACACAGTCGTTCTATGATTTTCTCTGCTTCTTCACAATATTCTTCTTACTGTCAGACTATATCTATGGTTAACTATGTTTCATGGATTTTTGTTAATTTACATCAAATAGCATTTCCAAGATCTTATATCTACCACATTTCCCCAATCAAAAAAGAAACAAAATCAGGACAGTAATCTCCAAGTCCTTCTTAGGACTGGTTTAAAAAGAAAGAAAGGGAAAAAAAAGAAAAAAAAAAGAAAAAGGGAGGGGGAAGACTATCATTACTGTCTGTTTCCACCTTGCACCATCTTGCAGTGGTCTACCAACCATTCCATATTATAGTGTTTTGCTTTGTAATCCAAACTGCTTATTGTATTACTAAATAATATGGAGTAAACCCAAAAAATCAATACATATTTGCAGTCATTTTCATGACTGGCTACAGTAAAAATGCTCAGAAAAGCTTTTCAAACTACCTTGTATAGCAGGTAAAAACGTGAACCTGTCATGTCTGATGTTTACCAGAACCTTTATAATCTACAACTCACTAAAGCAATACACCAGTATTCACATGAAAGCCTGTTTCTTTTATTAAATATGAATAGCAGCATAGCTCAATGTATCATTAATTTAAAGTGCCATTCAATTTCCTGTTCACTATTTTTCTTAAACTTTCTGATAAATTTTAAGAAAAACACCAATCTGTAACAGTAATTTAAAGAAACTACACTGTGCTATATTTAACTATTCTTATTACTTTTTTCAACAGTTCTCTGATACATGTATATGAGCTATGATGAAACTTCTGAAATGGAACATAAGTTGCAACTTCATACTGCTTTACTATTACCAGTAGCAGAAGTTCTGTTGATTTACTGGAGGCAGAATTTTAAAAATGGAAAATTTCCCCTTTATGTGGAGATTAATCTAAGTATTACATAAGAATTACCATGAACTGACAGTGAGACTTTTAAGTCTTATTTTCCACTTTTTTTTTTGTTTGTTTGGCATTTTTTGTGGTTTTTGTTTGTTTGCTTTTTTGGGGGTTTTTTTGGTTCTTTTTTTGGGGGGGAGGGTCGTTTTTTTGGGGGGGTATTTTTTTCATTTTGGACATGTGGACAAATCACATTTCTCACTTTCTAAGAAGAATTCAGATAAAATTCAAAAGAACTTCTGAGACTGATTTTCAAGCTATACAATTTACAAAATCACTATAATTCTAAAAGAAATGACTATGAAAGCGAGAGTTCACATAAGGAATAAGGACAACCTAGCACAGCACACATGAATAAAGAAAGGAGATCCAGTTCTTCCTTAGGATGTAGGCTTTTCTGAGCGACATTAATTTCACCTCTGTAAATGCCCTATACTCAGTTGCTCAACTGCTAACACAGACAGTACTTCTCTGTCTTAGAAGTCAGATACAGCTTCACTAATGGCTGAAATACTCGCTGGTTATTGGCACTGTAGGAAGAAAGTCAAGAATTGAGCACAGAGGATAGTGAAGTGGATTTGGAAAAACTTTTGGGCTTAGTCGGAACTAGAAAATTGTGTTCCATCTCTCTACAGTGAAAGAACTTTCCCTTACATATTACAGACTAGGTATAGGATGCATTGTACTGTATCATTTTATTTCATCACTACAGTGTAATGGCACAAAACTGAGAAGAGCACAGAGAAGTTATCATTCTTAACATAGCTTTAACACACAGTTCCTGGTCAAATAAAAATTGGGAGTTGCCTATGTGGAGGACTGCTCATACTCATTCTTGATAAATGCACCCAAATAGTGCAATATTTACAAAAGTAATATATATAGTATATTCATTTATGAATTCCATTTTATCTACAAGGAACTACCATGGTCAGCCAGCCTAACCTCTGTCCCAGTGGAATCTATCTCATTTTAAAAGTACAGTGTTTGCCACAAATTGGATTGTGTTCTTTAGGGAAGTATCTCATCCTGAATGTAAATATTTCTCATGCCAGATAAACAACTTTTTAAAAAAATGTTCCAATAATGACTTTTTAAGTACTAAAATCCATTCTTTGTGTTTGAAATTGTGGTGCTTCAACATCGATTTAATCTTCTAATACTTTGCTAGAAAGAGGTGTCCATTGTTATCAGATTTTCAGTCTGAATTTGAAGTAGTTTGTAATCAAGTTGTCCTTTAATAAAATTTTAACATAATTTTGATAAAATAGATAGGAAAAGGATATAGACTTTTCCATGATACCAGTCTTTTCAACACTCCAGTGGCTCGTCTCTAAACTTGTTCCAAATTTTAACATCACTCTTAACATGTCACTGCAGGAGACAGAATCCTGTTTCAGCATCAAAAGCCTGCTGAGAATCCAAACATACCTGTTAACCACAGCTCTACCTTTTGGGCTCAACCTTGGTTCACTAAATCTCAAGACTTTTTTGGACACTCTGCTTTCTGTAGTAAAGCAGTTGGACTTGATGATCTTAGAGGTTTTTTCCAACCTTAACAATTCTGTGAAAACATTTATTACCTTCTTATAAGCACAGAACTTCATACTTAATTATACCCACAATTAATTTTTGCTACAGTTATTCAGGTCTGCCAATAGTAATACCTAGCAATTATTCAGCATTTTCTTTAGTTTTCAAACATATTACAAACAAATAAATATACTTTAGCTAACATTATTATTATGTTGGGTTTATAAGACAAACTTTTTTCAGAAACCTATACAGATTGGCATTCTTACTAACTGGCCGATAATGAAAGGGTCTTACATCACTTATTTTCAATGTGACCACTACCATGTGGACAAGTCTGTCATCCAGACCAACCCTTACTGGTTTTGAACATATTTGAGAAATCAGCACTTTTTAAAAAACTGAACTTGATCTCCAGGGCAATGGCTTATCCAGCTCCTAAAAAAAGTCAAATTCAAACTATCAGACTGCTTAAATTAGCTAGTACAGAAGTACAGTCATCACCTACAGTCAAGTAAGTTTTGCACCACAAACATGTTTTAAGCATACTAGGAATATTAAAATCACTTTACTCTTTTTCCAGTCCCCTGTAACTATTAAGAGTATTGATTTGTAATAATCAATATAAATTTTCTTTAATTTTCTAATTATTTTTTTCTTACCACATCTTAAAAATGTCATCTTATTGTTATTAATGAAGCTGCTGATAGATTTTTAGTTTCCTTCCTTTCTGGTTACATTCACTGTTTTCCCATTTATTTTAAACTTGGGTATTTCTGGGTTTTTTTAAATTCTCTTCTAGGTAAAGTCAACATTGTCTTCATTTTTATTATCGCTTCTGGAAACTCTAAATAATTGTTCTTAAAGACTTCCAAGTTATAATTCATAATTGTAATTCAAATCTTTTGTCCCTTTTGATACAGTTCATATTTGCTGTCTCCTAAAATGACAAGTACAGTGGACTGAACTTGTATCCACCCATACAGGCATTACTACTGGATGATAAACATACATTCACTTCTAAATCTGTGAACAATTTTTCTTTATCTTTCAAGATGGCATAAAATAAATCATTTCCTTATACTGGATTCAACAATACTTAGTTGAGGTTCCTGGTATCTAAAATTCTCAGGAATTTTAAGAAAGTTCTCGTATGAAAGCATGGAACATATATCCAGTAAAAACCAGAATGATCCTATTCTCTGTTGTGATGGATGCTCTGTAGAAGACATGTAGATCTTCTTTCTGCTCGTTCTGTGTTAAAGCACTGACCATCAGCCTCCCATGCACTGATATCCCAGCAATAATACAAAGGCTATAGAACTATACATTTCTATGTACCAAGGCAGCCAGCATATGTAAGGCTGTAAAATCACCTCTGTTTTCACATTTAAAAACTAAGTTCTTTTATATAAAATGTACTTAAGCCCAGTTTTGCTTTGCTCTTACTGTTCCTTAGACTTCTGTTGTCAACTACAATGGAAAAAGGATCAGGTTCATCACTGTGTGTTCATATACAATCTACTGACCCCAGTTTCCACTACTTCAGAGTAGTCTTTTCACTGAAAAGGCTTTTCAAAAATTGAGGACAAGAACAATGAAAACTGATGATAGTTGAAAAACATTCAGGTAACACTCAAAGCGACTACATAGAGTAGGCACAATCTCTGCAATTCCCTGATGGTCAGTGAAGGTCACAAGACTGTGATCTGAAATATTGCTTCAGCTGAAACTCTTTGAAGCTACAGCACATTTAACTTTAGTTTTTTCTTCATAAAAATATTCTAATTACAAAGGCTTGAGAATGCATGTGAACCACTTAACTACGCAAATTTTCAAACAAAATAAAATTAATTAATGCCAGAAGCTTAACTTTTTGACTCATCCACATGCAAGTAATTGCTAATGAATAACTCACAGAACTTCAGTTCCTGGCAAGTAGTGGCTCTGAAAATCACAATGTGTTCCCTTAGTGCTAAAAAAAGACATAAAACATTAAAATAACAAAACAGCTCTAAATTCTTGAGTTGTCAGAGATCACATTATCAGTTGACAGAAACTTGTATCATGCAGAACAGTCACTGGAGATGGTAAGGAGACCAGAGACAGCTCAGATAACAAAGAATGTATGATCATCTGCTCTTTGAGGTAAAGCCTCTACTGGCAGTTGGTAAATATGTTGAAGCAAAGTTTTCAATGGTTCTGTTTGTGCTGCACTAAAATATGTTCCTAAATAAGCAAAATATTTCATGCTGCGCTGTTGGTTGTTTTTTTTCAAATGACTTAAAGACATTATCTTTGTACTGCACGATTGAAAACAATCTGTTGATCACTTTTTTTCCCTGTCAATAAATAACCAACCTCATTTCATGCAAAATGGGAGAGTATGGAATGTGGCATGTATCCATTCCTTTCTTCATATGTATTATACCCATGCAAAGAGCCACCGGTTTTGGTTATCAGTTTTCAAAAGTCAAAAGGAATTTTCCCACATTCAGCTTTCATTTCCATCTTATCCTATGTCAAAGGTATCAATAAATATTACAAGATATACACATGTCCTATTGTTTAACTGAATTTTTCCCCAACAAAATGAAAAAGTCTTCTTTTACTCTATGGTGTCATAAATGACCTCAGAAACTTCTGTGTAAGGTAGCTCATATAAAAAGTAGCCCACAAAATGCATGTTCAACTACGTTGAAATACACTAAAAAAAAATGCAACAAAAACATGCAAGTTTCATAGAGAGTTTATTTATAATTAAATTAAAAACAAGTCACATGGAGAACACTGGTAGTCTTTAAATCTACAATGAAGCTGGAAAAGGCCATTCTGCTGCATCCAAATACATATTTTGCATTGTTTTAAATGTATGGTACTGTATTGTACTACTAAATCTTGTTTTCGTATAACATCATAATGCTTTATACAGAATATCAACTTCTTTGTCTATTATCACTAAAAACATTTAATTAGATGTACGATGTCTTCTTTTTTGTTTGCATTGTATTTTCCAGCTACCAGTTTCAGAAAACTACCATTAGTTTTGTTCTTCTCTTCATGAATAGCATACAGTTATTTCCAAACTCAAGCAAGGATGAAAATGTGATGGAAATATAGGAATTTTTCTAATTAAATATTATTATGGCACTATAAACTATTGATAGAATGCTTCTGGAGCGCTTTTCTGATGTGCTTATCCTCTTTAGGGAAAATTTCCATAAAAGATATTGCTAGAGCATGTTTGGCTTCAGATGCACATTTACGAACAGTATCAAATTATGGTCAATATAACGGATTTTTAAGATCCCTACCCATGAAAACATTGCATTGAATTCAACTGCAGAATTTCCTAATTGAGAAATACCATCTACCCCTTTGCCTTAGGTATTGCTATGGTACAAAAGAGGTTTTACATATTTATATTGAACAGATACCTGAAAGTATTGCCATGTTACCATTACATCTTCTATCCTAGCAATGTTATGTTTGCACCATCTTCACTTATATAATAGAAAATGTTACCTTGAATTACATTAATGTGACGTTCTAACACTTCATTGAAACTGCAGCCTGAGTTTTTCTTCCCACTGAAATCAATGACCAGGTGTGCTAAATGATTTCTATCAGGCTAAAACAGGTAAGAAAAAGTCCTTGACAATGTCAGTAGATACCAAACCTATTTGTTAAGCTCAACATGTTGCTAAATGTTGGCACAAAGCTTGAGAAGAGATGCAGACTGGTCTTCTGGCCTCAGAAAACAGAGCAGAAAAGCTTTTCCCTTAACTGAACCATGAAGGTAAGAACTTATTGATGAATTTCAATCCTAAAATTTTAAGCAGCAAGAACTTTTTTTCTTTTACGTACATAAGACATTTATTTTGAACAATTTACAATATGGCATAACCAAAACTATTTTTTTTACTCAAGAAATTCATCTTAGTACTTACCTGTCAATATCCTGGAGTCCAGAGGATCATAAAAGAAATAGTCCATTAAAAATCAATACAAAGCATAACAATCTACTAAAATAATAAAATTAACAAATATTGGAATCCATTTTAAGAAATTTCTCTTGGCTTTCAGTTGTTTTTCCCTACCTGGCCCATCCCAATCTTCAGTCTCCACAGCAAGCTGCCCTGGTTTCTCTGACCTTGCATCACCATCAGATTCCACTGTCTCCTGGATGCCTTCTTCATTACCTGAAAAAAAAAATCAAAGAAATACAATATTGACATATTTCAACAGTGACTTTTGAGCTCCTACCACATCCAAACAACTGCTTACACGCCTAAGTGAAAACATAGGCACATCTGTAAACACAGGGGAAAAAAATCCTAGCCAAGTAAACAACTCTGAGTTCTCAGGGACTCAAACAAGCCCTAAATATCCAGTCCTTCCAGTTCCACGGAGAGACAAATCTTGGAAACCAGTGCTTGGAAAACATATGCTTAAAAACAGAATCACAACTTGCACCTAATTATTTAAACCAAAGCACATAAAGTTATTAAGTTTGTATGCACAAACGAGACAAATCAGTTTGTTACCCCTCAGGAACATATGATTTCAGTTATGGGTTTTCTTGAATTGACACCTAAATGTTTCTTATGCATTGCAGATTAGTGACAAAAACATGGTCCTGTAAACATTCTCATTTTTTACACTCGTGGAAAGTTAATCCATGTTATTTCAGCATTTAAGAAATTTGCCCTTAAAGTCAAAATGTATCATCAAATCCCTACAATAATTTTCTTCCTATCAAGTTTTATTTAAAGAAATGCAACACTTCTGAGGAATTTTTAAATTTTCACCATCCAGAAGTACCTGAAAATGTGTCTGCATTCAGTCGTACACAGGACACACAGAAAACTATGATAAGGTTAAATTTTTAGAGATGACAATTTTAAGGCTCCTTGATCAAAGTGCGGTTATTTCAGATAAACAAATGTTCCAGGCAAGCTCCATGCAAAAAATACTTTGAAATAACCACTATGAAAAATTACACTGAAGGTGAGGTGTTTAGGTATTAACACAAAATAGTCCAGCCACAGTAATGTGTTAAGTGACATCTCTAAGAGCTTATCCAGGTTGGTATTTTACTGTATTTGTAGATTTTTTTAAAAAGACTAATCTATCCAAGAAACTCTTGCATAATAAGACACTAAGAAGAACGGAAAAAAACCCAAACCAAATATACACAATTTACTACATCAGTCAAATAGCACTGAATTACAGTTTCAAGCGAACTTTTAAAAAATGGTTTCCCACAGAAAAATGACAGCACTAAAAACCAAATACTGTGTTATTTTAGAATGTGAAAAATCAGACTGTTTGTTGATTTAACAATAGGAGATCAAAAAGCCCAGCAATTAAGCAGTAACTTACAATTTTTTCCCCACTCATGATAACAAAAGCTTTAATTAGCAACATAGGTAAAGAAATGTGATTACAACCAACCATGCCAGATCCCCATACGTTATCACTGGAGCTATATTTACACCAGATAAGATTGTGACCCAAAGTTTTCAAGTACATGATTATATACAAACACTATAAAGCATTAACTTGTGTGCACATGTAATGTCTTGTAATAACACATTCTTCCTTGCATTCATAAAACAGTTTTTAAAATCTGAAGTATAAGAGCCTGATAAACTACTTCTCACACAAACACAATACTACATTCACTCCAAACTTTGATTACAAAAATACAGTTCAGTGTATTTGTAGTGCTAAAAACACAGTCCAGTATATTCATAGGCACTTTTAGTGTCCAAAATAAAATACAACACAAATATCTAGTATAATTTTTGTGTTAAGTACACTGTATAATTGTGCCCAGGCATTTGAAGTTCACATGCTTCAGTTCAACGTGAAGTTACCTCTCAGAAGACAGTCCTAAACACTCATGTGCTGAAAAAGCTATCAAGTTTTTCCTAAGCAGCTTTAGCAATTACTTGTTTTTAACCAATGAACCTATTTTGAATTAGCATTTGTACAATTACTCTGTAGTGATGAAACTGAGCTCTGCTTTCTTTGGGTGGACTGAAGAACCTATTGGCTATTTTTAACTTCCTATTTCTACCTTCACAGCTACTTAAAGCTACAATAAATATTTTAGAGAGACACAAAGGACAGTTTTCCAAAGTTCAAACCTAGCAAGATCAACTCCAGTCTCCTCAAAAATGTTGGAAAGCACTTCACAGCATGGGAAATTCTTGTTTTTTAACTCAAGCTTTATAACCACCATACAAAGATCTTAAAATGTTCTTTACATTTTTATACTAAAGAAGATGCTTTTCCTCCACTGTAAATAACAGAGTTGCATGGACCAAACCAGAACAACAACAACAACATTTAGAAATAGTAATTCCTTTAGATAGAGCCCAAGCACAGAAAATTTTAGCTCCAAAAATACTAAAAGTTATTTCAGGTTATAATGTATGCCAACCTGGTGTGAACCTCAAATTTGAGCATTCTTCCAATCAGTGCAACCAATCAGAATATCAAACAAATTAAATTATTAGAATTAAAAGAGGAGAAAGTTATGTGAAAGACTGGGGTGAAAAGCAAAAGGACTGAACTAAAGCTAAGGCACACAAACTATAGCATGCAGTAATTAAGTATTTAGGAGATGAAAGATCTCAAAATATATGTTAGCAGATGACTTAGCTTTTCATTACTTGCTTCTTCAGTGTTTCATGAAGTATGGTGTTATATGTTTCTCATAATCAAGTTTTCATGAATTAATGCATGTCTTGTGCAAATAGAGTAGATAAAATGTGTAAAATTTACATTAAGGAAAACTTTGCTTTGCACCTAGAAGTATTCTTGATTATTTTCATTGATATTTTCTATTACTTACCAGCTGCCAAGTGCATGCATTACACACCTGAAATACCACCACACTGATTTCTCCTGTTCCCCACTACTACTTCAGTCTGCTTGTGAAACCAACAAATGGCACATTACTGTGGATTTCAGAATCCTCGTGAAGGGAAAAGGAGGGGCAGACACTTATCTCTTCTCTGTGGTGACCTGAGGGACCTGAGGGAATGGCCTGAAGTTGTGTCAGGTGAGGTTCAGGTTGGATCTTAGAAAAGGTTCTTCACCCAGAGGGTGGTTGGGCACTGGAACAGGCTCCCTGGGGAAGTGGTCACAACACCAAGCCTGACAGAGTTCAAGAAGTGTTTGGATGATACACTCAGGCACATGGTGTGACTCTGGGGGATGGTTCTCTGCAGGGCCAGGAGCTGGACCTGGTAATTCTTGTGGGTCCCTTCCAACTCAGCATAGTCTCTGATTCTGTGAAATCTACCCCAGGTTCAGCTGAGCATCAAGGTCAGAAATGGGCAACTAAGACAATCCATTTGGTGTCAAAGACACTGCAACTTTAAAAAGCCAAAAGGAGGCTTAGCAGAAGAGTTGATAATAAAGCACATCTCTCAAGATTTTTTTCTTCTCTTTCCCCTTAATGCTATTTTAGCAACTAACATTTGTTTTGCACAAAAGACTTTATTTCCTTACAGAATTTGTTTTCTTTCCATTGTTTACTCTTTTTGTTCAGTCACTGACTACTTTTTAGTCTCAGCAAGACTATTTTTTTATATTTATTTTAGAACTGACTACATTTTTCTTCAATTCACTGGTGTAGACATTTAATTGGATTTAGGAAATTATTTCTTCCTTTCTTCCAAGTTGAATTAAGTGCTTTTTGCCTTTTATATACTACCCACTTTGCTACTAACCTGTTGATTCCTTTTAAATCCCATTGTTTTGTTTTTCCCATGTTTTTTTTCTTCCTTTTGCTGCTCAGTTACATTTTAAGTTAAAGGAGAAGTAACTTTTTACTATCAACACCAAAGAGTGGTATAAAAGTATCAGCAATGATAAGTCCTCTAAAATAAAGTAAAACCTGATTCTCTTTTTCTTGTAGCGACAGAGATTGGTAAGTGAATTCTGCTCTTTAGAAGAACATCACTGCATGTAAAAAGACTCTTATAAGCAAGGTTATATAATGCCACGGGGTATGTTTAGTCATGAGCCAAGTTAAGTCTCCTGGAATTTCAGCTCTTTCTCTATATTTGGTATTAAAGTTAAACTTTGGGCAGAACTCATCACCTCTAACCTTAGATGTCTGAAAGTTAAGCTAGTCCACACTACTTATGTAGATGTTCCTATAGACAGGGAAGTAAGAAACCTCATGAGTGACTCATCCTATTCTAGGATGCCTGAGATATGAGACCCCTCTTGCTGTCTGAGGGAGCTGAAATGAATCATCCTCTTAAACACACAGCTTAGACTAGGAAACTATCTTTAGTCAGCTAAAGTTGGGTGAAACAAATCTCTGACTTATGCTGAAGTGCTGAATACACAAAATACTGCTTAACTGAGAGGAAAAAAAGTCTTATTCAAACAACTTCAATACTGTAATGTGGATAGAATTTTCATCTTGACCTTACTATCTCTTACCAGCATTGACTGTTTTTGTTGCCCTTCAAAAACAGTTCAAATGTTTTAATGTGGTTTTTAATACCCTGGTGTTTATCCAACAGACAATCCACTGTAATTCCAGGTGGTAGAGTTGGTCAGGAAATTTAAAGATTGTAAAAGAGACATATTACCAGAAACATGAGAGGGAGAATTCCAACATCTCTGACAACACTGACAAGTAGGAAAAGGGGGACTTGAATATTAACAAGTAATTTCACTTTAATCTTTTTAACAAATTAAAGTCTTCCCAATTTGTACTTAATCAGCTTGTACCATGAGTAGTTGCAGTATTTTAAAGAAGCACATGGGTTAGCAGTTCTTCTCAACCCTGCTGTTTTAATCCATGTTGTTCCTATCAGTATTAGGCTCTTACAGAAAGTCTTGTACAATATAACTATTGAACTTTCTTGACTAGGAATGTTATAGCAGCTGTTAGGCACTCTATAATGTATTTTGCAATCAGCTAAATCAACAAAGTATTTTTAACAATGAACAGTTCAGAACTGACAGATCTACTTTCTTGTTCACAACTGCTTATCACAGCATAGATATCATATATGTTTGCCAGGTGCTTCCTATAGTTAGGATACCTTCACAGAAGCCACTCGCAAAAGATAAGGTCATAAAAGAGATGAAAAATGTGCAAGCTTCATACATTCATGGTTTTATCATCAGACAAAATAGCTTTGGGTGAAGGACTGTACCAGTCACAAACATAACACAGTAGCTTCTATAAGAGTTAGAGAACATTTAAAAGTTTGAAATTCTGTTTGTGTTCCTTCTTCCTGGCAGCATAAATGTAAACTGAAATTGTTAACATCCTCATACAGCTGTTCAGAGTGAAATATCACTTCCCAATTATAATAAATCAATTCAGAAATAAAGCCCGTAGCATTCTGTACTGCCAAAAGAGAAAACAGATGTGATGTACAGACTTGGGGAGTCACTAAATAAGATCTTCAGTTGGCAAGAACATAACCCTATGTGTGCTACCAGGCCAGCACGACTGGCTGTGAAGGGGTAAGCTTTCTGGGTGACATAGGGGAAGGGGCCCTCTCCTTTCTGCCACAGTCTACAGGGGCAGTAATTCTAGATCCAACCAAAGAAGGGATTCTGAGACTATACATATGAACTAGATGCCAGAGCTTCAGAAACTATGTATCAGCAATCAAAAATTGTCCTTTGTTATTCGCTTTATCACAATGACTGCGACCAGTAACACAGCTTATACACACTGATAATCAGAGGTTCCTGGCAATAATTCACAGTTTACAGGAACCTCTCTTCAGAAGCCATGTTCAGTAATTTTGAAACAAACCATATACAAGTTCAACCACAAATACTTAATTCATACAACGTAACTTACTTTTTAGCAGCACACTCTATTCTTAAGAAAACCAAGGACACCTAACAGGCCTTAACTATCCTTCTTGCGGATTACGTCTTTTAAAGAATGCCATGTATATATAACTCCAATTGTAATGGCAATACAAGTTTTCAGCAGATATAAAGCATTTTGTGTACAAAATAATGCAAAAAAATTCTTTAAGTAAGCTTTTGGTAGGGTAATAGATCTGTGATTATAAAGATACTAAATAAATTTGGTGGGATGTTTCTTCACTTTGCCATATTTGGCAACTGATGTGAGGACAAGGTAAACAACAACTATATCTCTACACGACTTGCACGGATAGAGAGACAGGGAGACAGAGAGACAGAGGGGGAAATCTTATGCTATCACTACCAGACTGTTACCACTTCATTTCATGTATATCAGAAATAATTTCAGTGAAGCCCATAAAAATCAACTGAGACAGCCTACTCTACAAATACAGGAAGTATGAGCAAAATCTGGCCCTCAGATGATTGATTTGCTAACCCACCTGAAAGAAACCAGCACTTGTACAAGTTAATCTACTGCATTTTATTTCAGATTATATTAATCACCTCAATACTTCGCTTCTTTGCAAGCAATTATTGTTTTCTGTCATGCTGATTAACAATCATAATTTCTCCTGGGATAAACCTCATTTGAAATAACTGTATGCTTCCAGTTGCCCTAAGCAGTCTTAGAATTATTTATTCAGCAAATGTCAGAAACAATGCACTCTCACTTACCCTGACTTTTAGGACAGATCTATGAATATCCACGTGTCACTGAGTACCTACACATGTGCAAGCCGTTAGCTCTCCACAATAGTCATACAAAACTATTTTGTTTCCTATTAAAATCACCACTTTGTTTCACAAAGCGACACCTTGACACATTACATTTCAGCACAGTGATCATGTTAAAAAGCAGTGTCAATTATTTCTAACCATTTCAGCTACAGCACTTTTCTCCTGGGATAAGACACTGCTGTGCAGCACATTCATCTAGACTGAGTCTGGCCTTTCTCTTTCTCTAAATGTTTGATATGTTCTCATTATCGCCACTGTTTGCTTTTGAAGTTCCTTCAAGACAAGAATCATTCATTCAAATCTATTTCCTGCAGAACAGTGAAAGTGTTCTCTAAATTGTATTCCAGACCTTCTTTGATTAATTAGTTTTATATACATATATATACATAAAATCTCATTTTTAGGGAGCAACTCTAGTACATCAGTGCTACAAACGACTCTCATTCAGATATACCAGCTACCCAAGAGTTTCTATCTATTTAAAGAAAAAAAACCCCACGAAAAGTCTTGCGTCTTTTCAATCTTTCCCCATTAAAACTTTAAATAGAAAAACTCTATTAGACATATTCAAGTACCAACCTGAGGTTCAAACTCCATAGCCCTAGGCACTTGATTACAAAAGCAGCAGAAGCACATTTTAAAAGATATTTACATGCCACAAACACAGACTTTTGCTTAGTATAATTTTCAAAAATTATTTCAGTGGAAATCAACAATCCATGAGATTCTAAACTACCCTGCAGTGAAACAGAGAGATTACTTCAGAGGAACTCTAAAAAGTTTTAAACTCTAAGTTTGAAGGCTCTTCTGGCAAGTTCATATTTTCACTGTCATATACAAATCCAGTTTTCATGTGATTTCACACACTACTACATAATGAGAAGCAATAGATAGTTGCTATACAGTGAAATTTTACTTTAACTGGATGTAAATAACTGGATGCTTTTATTTGAAATAATCAACACTTCAGATGCCTCAATATCAAAAGCAGTGAATTCCCTATCATTACATGTATGTTTCCACACAGATGTTGTATTACACATGGTTTCAAAACCAGTCTAGACTTCTGTGAGTCAAACCCAAGGAAAAGACTTAGCAGTCAGAAATAAATGCTTCTTTTTCTCTATCCAGCAGCAGAATCTACCTAGCCATAATATTTGTCTTATCAATATTTATCCAATGATGCCATAAATGCAGCATTTGTTTAATTTACTTTTACTGGTCCTTTGAATGTTAAATTAGTGTAAATATCCCCACACTGACCCATACAGTACACAACCTGTGAGCAAATCTGCTTTTTGGACAGGGGTTGACAAGAACTTTTTAAGCAATGTCTCAGAACTCTTCAAAAGTATTCAGAATTTTTGTGTCAGGGACATGGAATCAGACAAAAAAAAGGCAAAATGGACCTTCATTATAAATAAAATTAGAAACAGATGTACAGTACACATGAACTAAGAATATCTGGTGAAATTTGTCATTTGTGCATTTCATATTTTAAAGAAGATTACCCTTATTAATTTGCAATTCATATTCTGTCAAATTTGAGCTCAAATTTAAGTCAATCCAAGTTCAAGTTTTGTGACTTTCTAGAAAAGGGACATTACACTACTTGTTGTAACCAAATAATCCCTTCGTGAATTCTATCCCTAGCTGTGATAGAATTCAGAATTTCATTGTTCTCAAAATGTGCTGACTGAAAAGGCTGGAGTTGCTTTGATAAACTGCTTAAAGTTGAGTAAGCTGTTTAAGTGTTCCTCTCACTTTTTAATTCTGTACAGTTAAAATAATGTTTTCTATTTGGATCTATGTATTTATTTCTTGAAACGTAGCTTTCTAGTTTCTTTTGAGATACAGTTTTCTGTTTGACGACCAATTATTTAATGTCTTGAATTAAAAAAAAAAAAAAAAAGGTTGCTAGTTTAACTTTGGTCAAATTTTTATCCAACTAACGTTAATATTAATACTGACATGTATTTTAGTTGGCCTTAAAATATGGCCTAAGAGGTTTACATATGGGTTACCAGTAAATGGAAAAGAATGTAAAATAGACAATCTTGTACCTTTTATCCTGGAAGCCTTTCCATGCTCTCTAGGGAATAGTGAAAAAAAAAAAAAATCACTCCAACCTTTTCAGATACCTCCTTTCCCTTCTAACAAGAAAACAGGTTGTCCTCTGAGCTCCAGTAACAGGAAAGAATGAGAAAGCATGAGAGGTAAAGCACAAGGCAAATGCTTATGTTCAGAAGAAAAAGGTCTCCCTTTCATCCTGCTAGGATCCCATCTAATTCTGACTTAGCACCATTCAAAGGCTACTATCAGAGAAGTTCTCTCCTTTCGCTGTCCATATTCAGCATCTGACAAGCAGTATGGAAGATGCACAGCATTCAGTTGTTTCAACTGAATGGGATACAGATAAATATATGAGAAACCTCACTCTGGGGAACATGAGAATCCAAACATGTCACAAACATGAACACAAGTCAGTAAGAGGTAACTATTGTGTTTCTCGACACAGTAGCACTGTGAGTTCTTATGCATATTGTAGTTATCCTAGGAGATGAAAATACATCATCACACATACATGCCCTCTTCAGTCTCTGGTTACCAAAAAGAAATAATGCATCCTTCATTTACTCAGAAAGCCTACATGAAGAAAATGCAATTAATTAAAATAAATTTTAAAAAAATTTAAAGGAATATGAGCTCCAGGAGAACAGAAGTATTGCCAGGGAAAGATAATGTCAGGCGCAGGGAGGGAGGGTGTCTGGTGCCAAGCAAAGCCGAGGGCTGTGCAATCACCTCTATCAGTGCTCTATCAGTGTCTACACTCCAGCCAAATCCAGAGAAAACAAGGAGTCAAAGATTCAGGTCAATAAGCTTATAGGCGATTTGCACAAACAGCTCCTGCAGCAAGGTAAAAAACAAAGTCATATTGGCTTTTCTTTTTTATTCCTTCTCTTTGAACTCCTTGGTCCAAACACATCCTGGAAATGTCAGTGTTATATGCAAGAATTTAAAGAGCTGAGCTTCTTAATCCCGTTAAGAAATAAGAACAAAGTTGCCTGTAAAGATCTCCTTATTGAGCTCAAAGTGATTATGGCATAGCTGCCTTGTGCTGATCCTACCTCCACTTGCTATAGCAAAAGAAGTAGAAATTTGTCATGAAATCCATTACTGAAAAGGAAAGAAACATTATTGATTGAAAGGTTTCTGGTTAGAAAAAGCAAGCAAGAAAAGAAGGAATAAATCTACTTTTTTATCCAGAAACAGAAAACAGCAAGCATATTGTTAGTCATTACATGCCTAACATGAAAGAAGCAAAGAATATTTACACAGATGCACACAGGCACGCACACAGATACAAAGTCATACTCCAGAAGAAAAAGGGACACACAGAAATCATTTTCAGGGTGTTAAGAGTTTGGCTGGTATTATAGATGGTAGCATGATAGCTTTGCACATGAAGTATGAAGGGAAAGATTAATACACGGACAAACTTAGCTTTGTATATGCTTTCTTATATGAGGAATCACACTGCAGCTGTTTCCCTGAATCTCAAGCCTGGCTGCACAATCAGGTCACATGGTTTAACATAAAAAATTCCAGTCCTAAGCTGCTTTGGCAGGCTAGTGACAAAATACTGTACATGAGCAGAAAACTTGGTACAGGTTCTGAGCTCATCCCCTCGTGCCCAAGCAGAATACAAGAATACAGAAGCAGGTATACACTCAGTATGCAGGCCCTAAATTCCTGGTGTTCTCTTCCTGCTGATTTAGAACCATATACAAGCTTGAGACTGCACTGGATTCCCCTCATCTCCCTCTTCACTCACGAGTAAAGATAACCAGTGTATCAGGAACTGCAACCACACATCAGCTGGCTACAAACATACACCACAACAGGCATACCTAGCAGTTCTATGCTATAGATCCTAACAGCACTGCATCATGAAACAATCAGTCTTCATCCCACCTCACGTATCCCCCACGTGTTCCTATGTCACCGACTGAAGTACAGTTAGCATTGAGAAACAGAAGCCATTTGCTTTCCAATCAACACCAGTTGTGTTAAGGCCACTGAATCTCCTTCTACTGAGAGCTGGTGCCAATGCTGCCTTGTGATGAAGTTACCATGGAAAGCCTACAACATGAGGAACAAGAGCAATAGCCATGCTACAGGCAAAGAAGAGGAGAATTTGACAAAATTGTCCTGGGAGGCATGGCAGCAAGAAATGGACCTACTCTCTCTAATTTTAAGATAGGTGCATTCCTTCATTTACCTCTTTCTCCTGGCCATAGTCTCCCATTTTCTCTCTTGATTACAGACCTCCTCCATGTTCTCTTCTTGCCTCTTTCCTTCTCTGAACACAGCCATTTAACTATCTACTGATCTCAAGTAATCTTCCTCATTGCTCAAGATAACTTTTCCTTTGAAAGTTATTCCCTTATTGAACAATTCTGTTAGGAAGCTCACAAGGACCTGTAATTTGTTTAGCTACTTTCCACCCCTACGAAGTAGCCAAGGCTCCTATTCTCCTTGCTCTTTACAGGAAGGAAAAGGCGTCACCACCGTGAGTAAGGCAACCTTATAAGTAACAGACCAGAATACACTTTTTTTTTCCTGAGGGCATCTAGGCAGAATGACAGCAATCAGTGATTACAAAACCAAAGATAAACTACTTCACATCCCAAATAATCTTGATTCAGTATTTTGCTTTTCATCCCATCACCTTCAACTTGGTCTTTGCATTGTTCTGCCATTCGTGCCCCTCCTTCTATCTGTCCTTCTGCAATTATTAGCCCTATCATGCCTCCAGATCACTTCTCGTCTGTTACCATTACCTCATTTTTTTATTACAACCTATAATTGACAATTTTTAATCTATATGTACTATCTCCTAGCTTTCAAAGTAGGCTTTCAGCCATCTAGTCTATCACTCCTCTGTATGGAAAACAGGCTACTTTCTCCTAATTCAGAATGTTTAAATACTGGCATTTAATATTCTAGATCTGAATTTAATACAAATTAATCTTAATCTGATACAGACTGATTCCAGATACTCACTATCTGGACATTGAAAAAAAAAAAATCACTAAGGAAGATTCCAGGCTAATACAGGCTTTGTATGAACAGCATCATCAGATACTCCCTTTATCAGCAGTACATCAATTTGTAGTAACTAAGCATAAAAAGCAATTCTAAAAGTCTGTTTTCAAACTCAGAAAATGTAATGCACTATCACCAAGGCTACCTCCTACCAAATTTTTTGTTTCTATTTCAAAGATAAAGACTAGTGTAGTTTTGTAATAGAAGAGCACCATGACTACGTTGCTAATACTATTGGTGTTTCCAAAATATTCCCTTTCCTGTAATCTCACTGTCAAAATTGCAAACAAATCGAACTTAACTGACATCTCTATTATGAGGCTCTTCTTCATCCAAAAAGCTTAAAAAAATAGAATTGAAAGCATAAAACAATCCTTGACAGATATTAGATTGGTAATTTCCACTGTAGCTTTGAATATTTACATGCTTAAACATTGTTCACTTCTTCACATTTGAGTGTAAAGGAAGACTACATAGGAATAACTATTTATATGCAGCATAGTAGTAGTGGATTTGTGGTGTTGCAGAAGTGTGGGAGACTTTTTGTTGCAAAAGCCATTAATGAACAAAAGGAGAAAGGAAAAGTAATAGCCAAAAGTCAAAATTTTGAAAACTGAGAAGTTGTAAAATGACATGCAGCTCAATCAATGTGAATAGCTTGCTTCACACTTTGCCAAGGCTTTCGCCTCCACCTTCTAATTCTGGCAACTATTCTGCTGAATCTATCTCACAAATCCAAATTAATAAGGTGGGAATGACAAGTATGGCTTTATAAAGGTTAGCTGTTTGCAATTTAGACAGTAAGAGACTGCTCTCTGCTTGTAATACAATCAGGCATAGTTTGACAAGAAAATCTCTTCAGTCAAAAAGCCAAAGTTATCGAGTTGTGAACCTGGGCATCCTCTACTTTCATTCTTCTGAATGAGTGGTGAGTTCAGTAAACTTTTGCCTTCAGTGCCGAGTCTGGATAGTTAAAATCCTCTGGTTTTAGGTGATACTTGAATTTACACAGTTGGGTAAGTACAGAAAGCACAGCACGGATGAAGCCTCACAAACTATGATGGGAGCTTCCTCCCAACAACTGTGTCACTTGTTCCTCATGCCTCTTGATTCTTGTAGGAAGCCCCACTACTCATTTGTCCTCTTCATCTGGGTCAGCGGGGAAGAAATCCCAGGGGAGGGAAATAGGGAGACAGGACAGATAATATTTATATCCAAGGAAATACTTTTAATTTCTTGAACCTTTAATGGAAAACAAAGGTGGCCATGGTAATGACACTTAAGATGGGACCCTGAAGGAGTAGGACATTCAACGGAAGTTGAGACATTAATAAAAACCAGTACATCTCCAGTGTCTCCCATTCCCTCCTTTTCCAGGGGCATTCCCAACTTACTTCAAAGTGGGACTATCTGTCACACTGCCTCAGCTGGAGGTAGATTAGAGGTTTTAAGTGCCCCCTGATCCCTAGAAATTTCCTTTTCAACTCTTCTTCTGTAGCAGTTGCACTGGAGAGGCTTAAGATTCTGTTATAACTACAGCACAGTTGGAAAAAGAACTGCAGGGAAGTCAGAAGGCATTCATCTTGAAGAATCAGCAGATATCCTCAAAAAACCATACAATAACCAAGATTCAGATTTAAACATATTCCCATTTCATTCCTGATCTTCTTAAATACAATGGCCTGGATTCAGTGCTTTCCCTGAAAGAGGTGTTCATTAAAAGGAAGATTCAGGATAACTTTAAATTCAATGTGAATTTGCAATATTGATTGCTATTAAAAAAAAAAAAAAAAAAAGAAAAATCACAAGTTTTTCTTGCTTTCGCACAAAACCTTAGTATTTTCCACTGGTGGGCCCTGGAAATGCAGTAGGAAGCACAGCAAGGTAACTAAATCAAATTGATATGGTATGAAATGGCAGTGGTACATAGTCTGTCAGCCACTGCTGACAGAAAGGACTCAAGAGATGCCAGTATAACAATTATGTACATGGTGGTTTAAAAATTTATTTAGTAATGCCAATAACAGGACCAGTAGTTTTTTCCAGCTAAGGAAAATGGTGCCTGAAAGGCATGTGAATAAGTGAAAGCAAAGTAAATGTAGTATTTGTTCACATCAGTTATAACAGTACTAGATTCTTTCTTTTTGTAAGGCATTTCTATTCATAATCTGTTCTCTCCTCAGAGTAACATTTGTAGCAGCTGAACTCCAAACTATTGACTAGACTGTTTTGATCTCTTAGGATGACTCACTAAGTATAAAAAAACCTGTAGTGCAAAAGTAAATTATTTTGTTGAAAGTATGCAAGCTACATAGAGGACATGTAGAAAATACATTGTAATGCCTTCCCCACTGATGACTGAAGACTCTGTAGGAAGTACTAACATTATGCAGTCAGAACACTTGACTCTTCCACAGAATTTATTCAACTTTGTCCAACACAGATGACAACAATACAAAATCAGAAGTATATCAAGCTATCATGAAAAAACATATGTCAATATCTGGGAAAGAAGAGAAAGATAGAGAAATCATCAATATCCCAATGCCTGAGGGGTTAGTGGACTAACAGAAGAACACCACCATCACAACTCCAGCTATTTGATAGGCATCCTTCCCTGCAGAAAACAAACAATAAAGTAATCAAGTGGAAATCTGACAGGAAGAAGGTTAATTCAATGTTCTAAATACCAGTATAATTCAATGTTCTAAATACCAGTACAGAATAGTGAGTTTTTTCTGTCAGCTGACTGGGAAGCAGCACAACCTTGCAGACTGAATAGTGTGTAAGAATGAATTGGTGTGGCTTATGCTAAATACCTCCATCTTTAATAATTTGCAAGTAACAAATGCACCAAAAAGGTACCTGCAACTTCAAAAGTTATCCTTTCACAAATCACATAATAAGTTCTATAATAAGCTCTATTTTAATCCTAGAATCTACAGACACAATCTGTTTTCCTAGCAATGTTTCCTAGGCAGAGCACTATTCCTAAGCAATGAACAGACATGCTGCATTGCTAGCTTTGGATCTGCCGATAATTGACTTCTGAGGCCCATTCTCTACAGTTAAATATGAAGAAAATAACACTTGGAGGAAAATATTACAGGCAAGACAATTCACATCTTGGAAAAGTGTCTTTCAACACACCTAAATATTTACCCCTTACCACACCTAACTCCATCGGTGACTGACTCTTTTCCCCATTTCTAAAGTACAGTATTAACAGAGCTTTTAGTACATTTTAAATCAAAAAATCTTTTTGACCAATTGGACAGTCTGGCCAGTATTCTCTCAAGAGGCTGGCTACAACGATTACCTTTATTACAAAAGTATTCCACTTCTTCACAGCTCAGATTTTCAGGCTCAAACTCTGCAGAAAAGCTTTCCTCCAATGGAAAGTCTTCTTTCGAGACTGTATCATTTTCCTCAGACAGGCACTCTTCTTCTTCATCCTCAGTGGCATCTTCAAGGGGCCCTTTAAAAAGAATCAGGAACACTGTGGCAAAACCATCTAACAGGACAATGTGAAATAAAACCTTAGTGAACTTAAAACTGGAGTTCTTTAGCTAGTTTTTTCTTCCACAGCTGTGTTCAGCATTTATTAGAATTGGATAAATAACATTTTATGGAAATTGAAAATTACTTTTCCCGATGACTTCAAATCAGAATATGCAAAGTGTCATTAATAATATGTATTAATAATACTCACACATAGGCATTTTTCATTATTCATTGGGCTCCAGTATTACACACAAACAGTTTTTAACAGCGGAAATCAAAGCTATATTTGTAAAACCACATAAACAGTGAAGAGCCTTCTCTGGTTGTTAGTGATTGTTTTTGATGCTGAATCACAGTACTTAAACTGTTCCCTTTACAGGCTTTGTTAATCAAATTAAAAGTACTGACAACAGTGAATTACTACAAAGGTATTGAGAATACAAACTTCAGCTTATTCTGCTATTTTGCTTCACCAGCCTGATGGTATCCATGATCACTTATTTGCCAGACTCCTTAGCAGACTCCCAGCCAATGGACAGGACTGAACATACTATCCGTTCATTTCACAGAGGGAAAACAAATGTTGTGGTAAACTACCAGCTGAGGGCTACAAAAACTTAAACCAGATACAGAAGCAGGGTGTGAGTTTGAATTTGAAAGGGTAGTCTGAGGTCTTTTTCTTCTAGTTACCTAGACACACAGATCTATTGTTACAGATCCTCTCAAACAGCCAGTGCCAGACATATAACAAAAAACACCCAGGTTACTGACTGGAATGCACTCAAAAATAAAAATTTCTTCTTTCTTATATACACACACTTCAGAATCATTGGTTAATAGTAACTATTTGCTAAAGACATCTCTTGTAGAGGGTACAGAATTTTAGCCTAGATTTAGAAAGACATTTGAAATAACTGAATATATTTTAATTTAACTAAGATTTTATTAAATGTCAGAATGTTTCAAAATCCATCTTAAGACTGGATTTCAAAAGAGAGATTTCATTATACATGGTTGAGGCTTGAAAAAAAATTACATATTTCACTCTCCAATGAAAGCACAGCCTCATTTATAATTGACTGAGTATTTCTTCTTCAAAATGAAAGCGAGCTACCTAATGAAAAAAAATGTGATTTGTATTTATATGATAGTTTTACAGTATTAAACACTATTCCTATATAATCTATCATGCTGAGATACAATATATAAATGATTCTGTGTTCAATGAAAAGGAAGGAATAAATTTTTAAAGAAATCAAATATTGACTACATTCTAATTTTGTGTAATTTATTACAAACCAGTGACTACCTACATTTATTGAAACAGCAAAATTCACTTCAGGCTAGGTCATGCAATTCTTGCTTCAGAGGAATATGATGGTTACTTTTTATTGAAATTGATTAAGATTCCCAGCTGGGATTCCATAAATTAATATAGCTTACTATCTTTCATGGAAATATGACTCTCTGTGCCAGCTGAGAATCTGACCAAATGAACCCACTTTTGTGGTCACATACTCGCTAACACTAGCTGTCATTCAACAATATAGCTCCTAAAATAAGGGGCTATTATTATGGCTGAAGAAATAAAGATTCTCACTATCAAAGTATCCATTACTGTTAATTGCACCTTCCAGCCATGCTGGGAAAAAATCCAGCAACTGCATATGCACGGGGAATGAAGAGAGGCTATGGCACTGTACAGAACAAAGCATGAGGATACACTGGAGCAGTGCACTGCAGCTGAACATGGGCAATCCAGGCACCTCACGCATGTCCAGGTTCATGGCAGAAATTAAAGCACAAGGGGTTCTGCACAAATTATCAGAAATGCTGTTCGGATTTCATAATATTATTAATATGTGACATTGTCTGTAGAGTCATTTATTGGTGTGTTCTCCTAGTAACACCTGGATAAATAAACTAGGAAGGAAAAACAGAATGAAACAAAAAATATGCTATCTTAGGAAAATGTAAATTTTTGCCACACATAAATATAGCTAAATACCATATTTAGCATCCTTTCAAATACAGCTCTATGCCCTTAATAAATTTTTCAAATACTTAAAATTTGGGGAAAAAATTTAAACTCCAGACAACATTTCAGTGAAAGTCAATTTCCTGCTGCATGACTGGTTCCTTGTCATTTGACTTTTTCAATTAGTCTTACAAAATACAGCAAAAGCAATTTACCTGGAAGTAATTCAACTGGCATGTGCACATGGCATTTAGGTCTGTTTCTAGATGTTAAACCAGTTTGTTTGATCAGGTAACCAGTAAGCAATCAGCAAGCTAATCATCACCATATGTTAATAAGGAAAAGATCAGAAATGCAGTTGATATGCTTTCATTTGCAGCAGTCATGAAAACACACCTTATAATTTCCATTTACACTCTTCAAGGCGGCAATGTAACTGGATCAAACCCCTGTAATTTTGTGGCTCAGGACTTTATTTTTTAAATGAATCTCAGTCTAAATAAAATCATAACTAAAGCTAATGCAGATACATCCTATATATGAACAGGTATGTAGCATTTGCTAATATTACCTGTCCAAGCATTTGCAAACATAAATGTAAATGTTGTCACATCCAAACGAGATCAGAAGTATGCATGCACCTACACTGGGCTTTGCCTTGCATGCACCAGCCCAAACACAAAACCCAGTGATGTTCATCCAGGGGCACATGGGCACACATCAGAGCTTCATGTAACAGTTCACCTCAGGGGCTGCGCTTCAAACACCACCATAACTTTTGTTGAAATTGAAGGATCTGTGCATAAACTATTTTTCTAGGTTTCAGGCAGCTGCTGCCTTATCTAATTCACCCATCTAGAATTTGATCCTTGGGACAAATTCTGTGTTACATATGTTGAGTTCTCTTTCATTTTTCAAATGTTCAAATACATTCGGCTCATGCCCAGAGCTATAAAATGATAACTAACTAAAGAGTAAGGCATTGTTCAACATGACTAAGACCCACCCACACAAATAAGATCAAAATTAAGTATTTCTCAGTTACTAGTTTCATGGGAACTCAAAATCAATAACTAATCTCTGTGGCCATTTTTTTTACCACTCAAACATATAGTGGATTGAAAAAAACCACTAAAATCCAAAGCCACTTACTAGGAAGTATAAAGAGATTAAATTCTTTATTCTTGACTAGTTCATCTAATTACTTGTACATACACAGAAAATAAATAAAAATGAATTTTCAGAGTCTCAAAATAAAGATTACATGGAACTACATATTCTTGACAAATGCAAACACATAAATTATGCAGGCTTATGTTTGTCTAATTTGGTCATGTGCTTCCAAAAACCTCTTACTGGTACCACCAAATCAAGTCAGCTAGACAGCTAAGAATTTATCTGGTTCAAAAACCTGTAGGTAAGGTTTCAAAATTTACTAGATTTACCACCTCTATCTAGAGAACAACCTGCACAAAAACTATTCAACTTTTTCCTTGATTTAAAATCCTTAAAAATACAGAGTTATACAAATAAAAATAAATATGTCTTTAAAAACAACAGTTTATTTCAACTATCTTCCCTGATGGAGGTTTCTTTTCCCCAGTTGTTATTATGTTGATACATTACCTTCAACGATCTGAATACAGGTTAATCAGTTACTTTAGTACCATTCTTTACTTTCTGAATTCCTTTTAAATTGTTGATTTAATTTAATAGTATTACATGCATTCCTTATACTAATCATGTTATTAAGTACTATGGCACAAAACTGTACTATGTCTGTTTTTATTTCAACCGGACCAGAGTTAAGGTTCTATCCTGTTCTGATGAAGAATCCTTTTCAATAATTGCTGATTAAGTGTGATTTATAACCAACAGCCACAATGACATAGCAATGCAAATCCAAAAATTTCTACTACTGAAATTCATCTGAGTGTCACAGTGATCTCACAGTAAACAGCTCTGAGATATGATTAGACTCTTTAATAATTAAAGCAGTAAAATTTCAAACTCAAGCAGTTTAAGAATTTATATGCATAGTTAATTGCAGAGATAGCCTAGATGTTTGTCTTCTCATTTCAGCAATTCTTCTCCTATTAGCAGTTGGTAAAAGCATGTGATGTAATCTAAGGAGAGGTGATTCTGAAATGCTTCAGATTAACTACATCCATGATAAACAGTTAGGAATTCCCAATCACACTAGGTAAAAACTCAATTTCCAATCTTATATATGGGGGTACTGAAGTCTCTAATGATTCACTCTGGATTTCACATAAAGCCCTGAAAAAAAATGTTTCTTTATAAAACAAGCAAATACTTGTGTTGTACACAACCGAAGATTTTGAAGGGTCAAGTAGTTTACTAACTCGCTTGGTACTTACTCCCATTAATGAATATTTATTTCTATAAACACAAATCTCAAATCTTTTTGCAAATAGCATAGATAAACAAGAGACAGTAAAAACCAGCACAATTAGTGACAGCAATGAAGGAGTCAACGTGGCAGAAATCTGTATGGTTTAGCGGACACAGAAGTCTACTTCCAAAAACCACCACATATAATTTGATACAAATAACAGTATCTGCTGAGGAGTGGCTGACAAGTGAGCTGCATGTGCCTTCATGGAGAAAATTACTTCTGATTGAGGCCACTTGCCAGCACAGTGTGGAGAAATCTGAACTGAGCTCCCTAATTTGTACCAGACTTACATTCAAGGATGTACTTTTTAGCACCATTTATGTATTAAGCGCTAAATAAGTAAATATTCCTGAAATATCATACACCGTAATATAAAAGCAGACATACAGATGCAAGCACACAAAGATAGTTAGCTAAGGGGCAATCTTTACACAGTGAGTAACCGATCCTTCCTCAGCACTTTAGCACTTTTTCCTCAGGCCACTTTAACAAAACAAAACAAAACAAAACGCACACTAAGAATTTTAACATCAGGTAAAAGTGTGAGAATGAACTATCAAAAAAGGATTTACATTCACTTAACAACAGATTCCTTTCCTACAATAAACACTCCTCTGAACACAAATTTGAGCATCGGACTCCTTGAGCACATTAATCCTGATACATCAATGCTTGACTCCAGTTTTATGGTACTATAACTGTAATGAAATAATTGAAATTCAATAACATTAAACTGGGTAAATTCTGTAATAATTTCTCACAGTCAAATTCATCAGACTTCTCTCTAATGAAACCACTTAAACACATCCTCAAATTAAGCATGTGCTTAATATGCTTTCCTGTCCAGTGTTTTGCACTTAAAATGCACGTATCCTACAGTAGGAATGTATCATTGAAATAATTATCTCATGAAAATGTGAAGTGGCTAGTTTCCTCTCACCTACCAATATTCTCCTACATTCCCAGAGCAGCAACATAAATCAGCGCTCTTAGCAAATTAAGAATGCTTCAGAAAACCTACAATACTTGACAGTGAGTGGCTGGGGAGAGGTTAATGAGTATAATTAGTAGTAGTAGCATTAAATAGCAACAACTCTGATAAATCGGAGGCCTGAAATTCATAGGATCTACGTCAGACATTTTGCATATTCTGTGGGATTCATTCAGTATTTCCTAGGAATATATGCTGCCACACACAGATTACCCTTAGTTTATGGCAAGACCTAGGTATGTGATGCTTTCTGAATACAGGGGGGAAAAGCTTCAGAAAACTTGATCCATTTGTCTCCTATTTCAACAAGAACATTTTATTCTAAGTACAAACAATTACATAAGAAAACCAGCAGGAAAACACTTTTTTTATTAATTCACACTGTAGGGAACTTTTTTCCTAAAAATTCAGTCAGGAATACCAAAAGCACAAAAGAGCGTTCAATTTATTTAAGCATGGCAATGAGGGTGAAGACACCACAAAGTTCTCTTCCTCTTGGGAAGTTTTCCATACAAAACTTCTTGGAGACTTCTCCTCCCTTTCAGTTAACATAAAGGAGTGGTTGTCTTCAATCACCATGCTTTTACAACAGTCTGGAGGTAAGTTTAACAGTGATCTGAACAGCCTCAAGAAAACAATCCAGCTGCTTCTTTTGAGGAAGAAATTTTTTCAAGACACTACAAAAAATATAGTCCCAAGCTCCTTGGTGGGAATCTGGCTTTCCTGCGTTTTGTAAAATTTTTTAAAATGTCCAGATTCAGATATTCCAGGCCATATATGTTTAACTAGGGTGAAGACATGGACAGATATAACAAAAGAGATGAATGTATACTGTAGCAATCAGAATAAATTCTCAATTTCTGTCAAGGACAAGACTGTCAGATACTGTCAGGACTGATCACCAAGATGATCCATAGTCTCCTGAGAAGGAGAACCTCCAACTAGAAGTATCTAGACTAATCAGAGAAATGGAAGCACACAAGTCTGCAGCTAACATCATAGATGATAATAAAGGAAAACAGTAACAGGAATTCTCCTACTGAACCAGTTCCTCTCCCAGCAATCTGACACCATGATTGTACATGCTACTTCCCTCTCATGGCTTTTAGTTAATAATGATCCAAATATTCAATTTTAATCTTAAAAAAAAATAGTCTGTCCCTTCCTCCTTGTCAGAACTGAAAATCATTTATCACATAATTCCACGAGAACAGAGAGAAAAAGGCCAAGGCAGGAGTCTCAATATTCTTATGATAGACTTTAAATTGCAATACCTAATCTTGATAAACTGACCACAGCAGGTATAGCTTTAAAATTAAACTGCTGCCAGTAGGTGACTGAAGAGCAACTGGGAAATAAATTTAGAAAAAAACAAATAACTTCTTAAGGTCAATATTTGTCAAACAAATCACTTCCACTTTTACTGAAATGCTTCCCTCGTCAGTCCATTGACTTTTCTATTTAGCTTAACTAAGTTATTTCTGTTATCCCTATTCTGTTTTGAGCTCTACTCAAGAGACACAATGCTGTCTGTGCATACTGAACCCTCCAGTCTATTATGCAAATTGGCTGAACTTCCTAAGTTTTGTCCAGATTGCTTCAATTTGCGAGCAACTTATCACATCTTTATTGTGGCACCCAAGAAAAATGAACCATTTCTCAGTTTCAAACTGGGAGAAACTTTATGACCATGATTCAGTGATGAACTCAATAGAAAGAATGGAAAGGAAATGCTTTTTGGACACTATAAATATATACCAATCTGATATAATTGAGCTTAAAAACAAGAATAAAGCACAAAAGTATATTTTTGTAGGAAAAAGAAAAAAAAAATCTAAGTTCTTCCTGCAGCCACTCACTTCTAACATAAGTTGCATCAGGGGATCTGGTAAGAAGGAAACATTTTTATTAATTTTCCCCTTATCTGTAAGAAGAATGCTGATTTTTTTTTTTTCATTTACGTTCCTTGCCTGCAGGTAGCAGACCAAGAAAATCATATAGCAGAAATTTTTCCTTTTGATTAATTTCTTTCCATGTGTTATGTTATTTCTTATATATAATTGATTTCAGGTTTTGCTCGTAGCTGTACATCTTCTTTATATCTGTACCTACTGCCTTCCTTCAATCAAGAAAGTTGACGGAAATTACCTGAATTTTGTTAAGTTTATTAAAAAAAGAGCTCTGTGAATATTTAAATTGAGTTTTGAAATGGTAATACAAGAAAGATATTAGAGAATTTTAATAGTAGGTTCAATTTGACCCACAGACTATTGTAGAAAGGGTCAAATTTTATTCAAATTATTTCTTTAGAGAAAAAAATACGAACACTTTGATTTTAATAAAGTAGATTAATATTCTTCACTGCTAGGTCTTTTGGCACTTTGGTGCATGACAGCATTAACTATGATTGTATATAAACTTTTCAAAGACCTTTAAATGTTCCAGTAATTTGGAACTTCACTTTCATTTATTCCCTTGTCTTCTTTTCTCTTACCATTATCCAAGAGGCCACAACAAAATTGACAGTGCCTGTGGTCAGTCTGCCCTTAGAGCCAAGGCCAGAATATTTCCAATCAATAAAGGTGAAATGATAAAAAAGTGACCATTGAAAAAATGCTTAGGGAGACATTACTTTCAAAAACTAGTATGCAAGTGGACAGAGAACATGAGCTACAAGACCTTTGCAGTTAAGTATCAGACCCCAGTTTTCAAATTCAAAGTTCATGCCAAAACACCTCTTAATTCTACCTACACTCATAACAGCTTCACAGCAGATGCTCAACAGCAGAGGTTGTTCTGTGTATTTCTGGTGATACAAGAGAAGAAGAACAGAGGTGAATCAACACCCTACTAAAATCACAGCAGCGACACAGAACTATCAGAGTACCACACTGCACCAACCTTTCTGAGGGAAATTTTTAACTGAAGCCTACAAAGCAAACAGGACATTGGACATAAAGCTCTCAAGAAATGTATTTGTGATCATTTTAGATGACTTTACACACTAGAAATAATTTTGCAACAGTCATTTATTAGTAGCTATTGTAATTTTAACAGAGTAAATAAGAAAAATCCCCTTTCCCTCACACAAAAATGTTATCCTTGAAGCATTTTCCCCTGAATTATATTTTGCAGTTTTTAAACTCATAATTTATTTCTATATGATTCCTACCTGCTAACTTTTACAAAACAATTTTTGAAACTACTGGAAATCCAATTTGAAATAGTGACAATAAAATTTGCCAGATGATACACAGTTAGCATTGACGCAAATATTATCCACTTTCAGTGGATTGTTTTAGCTAAGTATAATGATTAAACTTACAAGTTCAAAAAAAATAATCAAAGAAAGCATCAGTTGTGTAGAAAATGGCTTCTTAATTCTGTCCTTCCCTGAAATTGTATGTATTTATATAATAAAAATGCAAATATTCAGATGTCTATGGGAAGTGTTATTGATTTTTATATCTGTACAAGTGTAGAAAACCAAAACACATGCAAGATATTTTGAACTGTTTTTTAACATATTACTATTGTTTTCTAAAGGTATTCTAAGTTTTGATATTCACCTTTCTAATAAAGGAAAATCCCTTGTCTTGCATCTTTCAACAAAGGATATAAAAATTAAAGCTGTAATTTTAGGAAAATACTCAGACTCTCTTTTCACTTCACTACTGTAGGGTTTGGGATTTTTTTTTAACTCAGCTTAGGAGAATAGAGAATAGACACATCTACACCAACCAGTCAACACCTGTCATATAACATCTATGGTATGCTGCTCTAAGTAGTCCAGGAAAATCCTCTGAGGATTCACAATCCAGACATTTTCAGTGAATCCTTTCCTCCAGCTATAGCAATCTGTACTACTGGTAAGTAAGAGGAGTTTCTCTGCATGCCCTAACCTCACCATTCAGGATCTCAAACATGTAGCTAACACACCGTCTGTGACTCAGGACACCTTTCTCTGCAGCCCATCTCCTTCACCATGTACTGCTGTAGTGAGGCAGTTTCAAACACCATACCACAAATAGGATGAGTTTTATCTTACACATAGCAAAGTGATGCTCGGAGCTGAAAGCTTTGCAGAGCCATTTAGGCAGCAAAAGTTCACTGTGCTTCCAATTCCAATGCTGCCCTTACTCCAAACATAGGACTTCACTGGCAATCACATGAGTAGTGAGTAACACATACTGGTATTTGCTGATCACTGTTCTCACTCACCTGCTGGAGGGAAAAATGTGATGCAAGTAGGAGCACTTTGAAGCCACTAATGATGCTGCTGCAGTGTATTTAATGGCCAGCATGTTAGCTACGATGAAAGAGGAACCTCACATCAAGTACATTAAGGGATCAGAGGAATACATACTCATTACTCACTGTAATTTTACATCCCCAGTTTCAAGACAAAATACTCACATTTTTCTCACACAGCAAAGACACACTATACTGCTATAGAAAATTAAGGGGTCTTTTTCCTTCTATTTACTTAATATTTCCTCAGTTTGCATGTAGCTGCAGATTATTCCTGTTCATCTTTTGTTTCTAGCTGCATTTTCTCAGATGCAAACTAGTCTCTTATCTCTGTACATCACCACGCAATTAAATCAAAAAAGCAGAAAAAAGAAATCTGGACGTTTCAGACCCAGAAATCAGTAGTGAACTTATGACTTCTCTCTCAGGTTACTATTTCTCTTCAAATTACTACTTCTTTCCTTACTCCATCTTTCTAATAAAAGTGAAACAGAGACCACTGCAGAAAAGTAAGCCCCTGAAAGCCCAAATTCAGTTTCTAATGACACGATCAAAGCTAAGAGATTGTATGTAGAATTCAGCACCAGTTTGGGTTAGATGTCTGTAAAAAGCCAGCACATCTAAACTGATCCATAACACAATGACACTTTTAAAGGAAAAACTTTAAAATGTAGCAGGTGATATAACAGACACACATGGAAAAAACCCACCATGCTTAAATGACTGGCAGTTCTAAAGTAACAGCAAAGGAAGTTGAAAACTTCAGGTTTCTCTCTGCCCAACTCTCCAGCCTGCCCTGGTCTCAGTGAACGGCAGCACAACCTTCAGGTGTTCCAGCCATTCCTCCCAGTTTTGTATTATCAACAATTGTCTGTGAGGACACTTGGAGTTTTGAACTTTAAATACGAACAGGAGATTTGTTATTTTTAATCCCATAACGGAAGTTTACTGATATGCAGAACAAAACTGAAAGGTTTCAAATTAGGGCTAAATCTTTAGATCAGATGGGAAGATAAATTAGTAGTGTATATTTTTTACAAAACCCAAATAATCTAGAAAAAGATCAGGTGGAATAAAATGTAGTATTTAGACACAACAAGCCAAAAATTGGGCATTAGCAGAGTCCCTCTCACTTAGAAGAATCCCAACCTGAGGGCCCACTGCAAAGAAATATTAATGCATATTTTCTTTTCTGTGGATATTCAGATCTCACTTTGCCCATTACACTGTCAGTTATGACTAGTTACAGTAACAGCTGTTGCAGTTTACAACGATGAGGTGAAATGATATGGGTGAAATCTATTTTGTTCACTTGGTTTTTTTAAGATTCTTCAAAGAGTAACAGTCTAATAGCATTTATTGTGTTAATTGAAAATATAATGGACTATTAACCTGTGCTTCACCAACATGTACACCTTAAAGACACCATGAAAAAACTCTTTCCTGACTGTGTCTCAGGAATACATAGTATAATGACACCACAGTCTAGGTCACATATATGATAGCGTTTATTGAAAAATAACAACATTTATAGATCATTTATAGTTATATTTCTTTATACATTCATGTACACAAACCCTAAAATATAAATAAGCAAACTACATCTTTTAAAATAAACTAGAAGTGCATGTTGCAATGTACTTGAGTTCTTTAATATCCCTGCTCATCTTTTTACTCTTTAATGTGATTCCTCACTGATAGGAATTGGGAGGTTGCACAAAATACATTGTATGTCCCCTAGAGTTGGCATAACCTGCTGGTTTTCTGAGTTAATCACTAATTAATAATTTGAAAACACAAAGTCATTATGTCATTTCCAGACAATGAGCTTTTAAATGGTGCGTGTTATGTCCTAGCCTTTTCAGTAAGAAAAAATAAGTTTTATTCCTCAGGAAACCAGATGGCTGCTAAGTGTTATTATGAGGCTATGCAAATCTCAAAGCAATAAGCATGAAATCAAAACAAGAATTCATTCTCCTCTCCTCTTATCATGATTGTTGTTTTGCTGAACCAACTTATAGAATAAAATAACTCCTACAAATAAGGCCACTGGATGTTTTGGCAATGATGAGTTGGTAATCCATCCCCTCTTTCATTTTCATTGCAAATAGCAGTTCTGAAAATATTTTTCACCTATACTTTCAATCTTCCTCATATCTTGTTCTACATGCCAAACTTAAATGAGGTAATCTTATTGTAGGCTGAGCCTTCTCAGTAAACTTGAGAAGTTTACTGGCTTATTTTTACAATTTAATTACAATTTTACATTTTATTAAAATTCAATTATAAAAATATTCTTGACTGGCTTATGTTTTGGTTCAGTCTAGTTTTTTCCTGTTAGGAATGAAATCCAAAAGAGTTATTTGTTATTTTAGCTCACTTAAGGAATAAACACCTGCACTTTCATGGAAGTACCAGTTTTACCCTGCAACTAAAATTCCATAGCTCAAAGAAGCTTTTCAAAATTCAACCACCAATACAGCTGCATCACTTCGTAGAATTCTATTGTACAAAACTTGCAGAATACTCTGAAAAATCTTAAATTGCTACAGCTGACCAAAAAGAAAGCTAAGATACTAAATATGAAATATTTGGCTTATAAATATTTAGAAATACCTTAATTGACAAAACATACACTTTTAAAAACTTCCTGCAGAGCTAAATATTTTGAAAAGGTCTGGTAATAGAAAACACTGTAAAAAAAAAAAAAAAGGGATCAGAATGTCATTCTATATGTCTTAGTCCTACTTTTCATTCTTGTTTTTTAATTATTAGATGACATTCACTGCTAATAAATTTTAGTATTGAATTTTATCATTTTGTATTTTAAATCCTTACAACATAGCATTTAATACTTATGGAAACACCTCAGTATTCTTACATCATAATGTTTCCTGTCTGTATTAACATATTAAAACATTTCTAGCTACTATCAAATTGTGTCACTTCATGAAGCAAATAAGAGCAGTGACAATTATGTAATACTGCTATTGGTTTATCATGAAATACTGCCAAAATATGACTAAAGAACTAATACACAAAAATAAACTGAAACTCTTTTCCCCAATAGACTTGTCAAATGTAGTTTCCCAATGAAAAAAACCAAACATATTTGCCAAAGTATTTTCCAGTAAATAACTGCCCTTTTTAACTCTCTTGCCATCACTGCTAACACATGTCTCTGACCTGAGTGTCCCTGTCTGAACAGAGGGTTCGACATCTAGAAGATGACTTCTAGAGGTCTCTTCCAACCTCAAGCTTTCTGTGATTCAGTATTAATATTAGGAGATGTTGCACATTTTTGGTACTGTCTCATCAGGAGCCAGAACCAATAGAGCTCTCTGTACTGTACTAGCACTACTAACAGCAGCATCAAGCAGACTTAGAGGTGACAAACGTAAGAATATCCTTGAATTCCTCCAAAATTATCAAACCAAGAACAAGTGGTCTAGCGCTATTTTCATTAGACACAGACTATTTCTAGCACTGCAGCCATAGTTCCAATGGATCCATAACTGCAATCCACACTGCCTGCACTTGGGTCCTGGAAGGTTAGACAAGCTCTTCACTCCATCTTCCCTTTAGTTTTACACTATCGTTGCATTTCTTCTGTCTGCTGGTGTTCTACGTCAAACTTGTGAAAAATTGCACTGACACTCTTCATGTGACATTCTTCATACATGCACAAGTATAAGGTACAGTATGTTTAACAATCACACAAAATCCACTGCAGTATTTTGTTTAATGTTGCACACTGTATTAATAAAAGGATAATGCCTAGTTAACTGAATTTGGTACCACTGAACTAGGCCTGCGGGAAGGCCAATCATACCATGCCACTGCTAACCTGGAAACAAGGCATTGACCCTCTGGTACTGCCATCACACTTTGCTCATTTCAGTTTTAAAGATCAAGATGCTGCTTTTACATGTTTTCCCTACAACAATTATTCTTTAATGGAAAACATGTCACTACAGCATTTTGCCTAATGTTCAACGAAACATTTCTTTTCAGTTTCAATCCATTCCTCTTCATTATAACTCTTCAAAAGATACATTTTTTTAGATGTTTATACCTTCAAATACTAAGCCTCTTGTCATGACCCTTTAAATTATCACCTTACTAAAAGGCAAGTGTTCTTACAATTTAATCTTTCTCACATACTACAGTCTAAGAGTTACTCAGATATCTCACTGCTTGATCCTTTGAGCACCCTCCTCTGCTTTTCCTTACATCTTCTGGTACTGAGGTGAGTAGAACTGAATACAGCACAAATTCTGCACATAGTTTCTGCTTCGGAGGGAGCAAAAGGCAAGAAGACAGCAAACATTGCATGAAACTGTCACACCTGAGAGCTCTGAAAAAAGAGAGGGAATCCATGACACTGGGAGTACAAAAAGTATCCAGGACTAAACTAGGGATTGAAGTGGATGTTATTCATTACAGATACACAGCCAATCAACTCAAATGAGTTGTACTATTAAACAGTGTCAGTTTCAAGACTGGCTTTATGCTTTGAAATCAAAGTACAAAATATAATAGTGATATTGATAAAAATGATCAGCCATGGTTAACAATACAGAAGGGAACATTAAAAACAGCTCACCACAGTGCTTGTCACGGGCCGAATAACAGTGCCATGCCATATGTTAACAGCAATTGTTCAAAAAGTAATTAGATTTTCAAGATGGGCATGTTTATAGAAAAGACACTGTTAAAAACAAAAGTATAAAACATTACAGTCTGCAATAATATGAAATGTTACCATGCATTACAATATATTGTTAGTCCTGTGGGTAAAGACTGAGAAGAGGAATTGTGGTTCCTCTCCCTAGTTCATGCCAAAGAATGTGAAAATATTTAAAATTTCCAGCATAAGAAAACCAGACCATGGAATGGCAGGCTGAAGCTGAGTGTTCATTTTTACTGATTAATATTTTTCTCTTACTCTTGTTTCCTCCTCTTCTCCTCCGCCATCATTGTTACTCGACTGCCATCACATACAGTGGTTCAACATGCTTTAATTTAAAATATTTTACAGTCAATTAATACATTATGATTATCAATAATATTAGATTATTATGTCAATACTACTGGAGAAACTATTGTTATCACGTCACTACCAACATGTAATTGCTATTTATTTAGCACAAGGCTGATGGATATGTTGTTTCTTTTTATGTACCCTTTTGAGGGTTTTATTGATGTCACAGCAAAAGAAACACTCAGAACGGAATTTTTTTTCTCATTATCAATACCCAGGCTTGAAATATCCTTAAGGGTTATTCTGTTGCCAGTTAATGTCTTCAGATGTCCTTCCAGTTTTCTCTGGCAAGCAACATCAAATTTCAGGGAGTAGCACACAATGCAAACCAATGTATTTGTGCCTTCACCAAAACAGGTAATACCAGATGAAGGAATCGGATTTGATTTTTAACTTAGAAAAGAAAGCAACAGAGTGAGGGGGGAAAGTTTGTGAAGAGAAATATGAAGCAGCCTTCAAAAAAATAAGCATGCTTTCTTCCCTGTCACCAGACTCTCTCATGGTGCTCACTCCCTCATGCACTTCTCAGGCATCCATCACAACATTCATAAACCTTTGTGCTTAGAACATTTTGTGGGGCACAGCCTTCCAATTACAAGACACAAACATAAATATGCCACATTTGGTTTAAGCCTCAAAGCCAAGGACACGGCAAGGTAGAAGAGCCCACCATCACTTGATGCTGACAGGAAGGGGGACACTTCGCTCTAGAGCAGTACAGTCGATTTATGACCACACAGATGCAAGACTACTACCAAGAAAATATCATTTATTAGAATCAAATACATACCATTTTGGAGCTCACACTGTACAGAACTAAGATATGCTGTGTTGTAGATCCATTGATTAATCATTTTTATTAACTTAATGAAAATAAATTATTTCGTTTATATTCTTTAGGAAATGTGTTTTCTAGTGTTCTTATTGTTGGTTACTTCTGTGCTCTGGTTATTACCAATGTACTCTACTACTCTAGAAGACTCAAAACTTTGCTATTTGTCTTCAAAATCATACATAACTTGTTCTTGATGGACAAAGGCATGTAACACCAACAAGATTTTAAGAATGACTTCATCAAACTAGTTACATGAGAGGTAAGACAAAATGAGTAATACTAAGAGAACAAACAAAAGGTTGACTTCAGATATATTTCCAGAAAAATGCATCAGGAACAAGCATTTTAAAATTAAGTCCTATTATCTGACTGAAACAAAGCTATAGAGTGGGAATTGTAGCATGAGAAATTCTTAGAAATATCTTCTTTGAAGTAAAGAGCAAAAAGGAGATCAGATTGGTTTTTAAGTATCTTGGAAAATTGTGTAGCTAAATACTACTATGTTCTTACATGAGACTTAATCTAAAGAAAACCACTTCTATGCTTTTAATAGCTGAGTTTTCTCTAAAATTTTTACAAAAGATTAACTCCTGGAGGTGGCAGGGATGGGGGGCATGAAGAAAAGGGAAACTTTTTACAAAGGTTTGATGATTTTCAGCACAATTTAATGCAAAACTGATTTTGTTAGAAGTCTACTAAATGGCAGTGCTAATGCCAGCATTCTAAGTAATATCTACACCCAGTCTAGAAGCTATTAAAAAATAGGAAAACTAGTGAGTACAGAAGACATAGTTTCACTCAGATCTTACTTCCAATGAAAATCACCACTGAACAATAAAGATATCTGGTGTTTATCCTAACTATTAAGATTTTTTTCTCTTTGACAAAGGTTGCAAGAGAATATTTCACACTTCTTGATCTGATCAGTTTTCAACATGGTGATTTGAAATGCACAGAAACTCAAAATATACACTGATATACTCAAAGTGGTACCAAGAATCCATTCTAGCCTGAGAATCATCCAGGGGCTAGACTGCTGTCCATCTAAATGTCCTTTCAAAAGAAGACTGGAGGCTCAACAACGTGACTACTAATTAACCTTTTAACTCCAGACTGAAACCATCTTCTTGTAAAGAATACAAGACCTTCATCAACTTCCAGGTAATAAAAGCTTGGTTTAAGACACAAGTAATGGAAGTATAAATAGAAAAAATGCACATTCAGGTGGCTACTTTTTGTGGATGAAAGCACAGATAAGCCTCTTGAGTGTCAAGGTTTTAGTTTAAAAACAGACAATATGATTCTTTCACTGCTGACTACAGCTGTATATTGGGTTTGTGTGGCCAAGTTTTGGTAGCAGGTGGGATACAGGATGGCTTTTGTGAGAAGCTGCCAGAAGTTTCCCCAGGTCCAGCAGAGCCAATGCCAGACAGCTCCAGGATGGAGCTCTCGCTGGCCAAGGCTGAGCCTATCAGAAATTATGGTAACACCTCTGTGATAACATATTTAAGAAGAAAAAAAATATTGCACAGAGGAAATTCCAGTCAAAGAAGAGCAGAGTGAGAACCTGAACAACTACGCAGACACAAAGGTCAGAGGAGAAGGGACAGGAGGTGCTGCAGGTGCTGGAGCTAACATTCCCCTGCAGCCCAGCAGGGAGTGACAGAGCAGCTTTTTTGGGTACCTGGCGTCCAACCAGGGTCAACCACTGCAAGTTGACAGCCACCAAAATCACAGACAAGAAGTTCAAAAGTAAATTAGTGCATACCTATACTGGTGTTTTACTCACTTCAACAATGACACATATGACTATGACGAAGTCAGTCTCTGTACTACAGCAAAGGGAAACAGGTCACCGAAGTAAATACATCCCTGTTGAAGAGGCATTGAGAACTACATGATAAAGCTTGTGAGATACTAATGGTGCTTGTCTCTTTTGGCAGAAGATTTTCAAATTTTCTTTCCCTCATTTCTCCTGCCTTTTCTTTTTCCACTCTGTACTGATTCTCTAATAGATCTTTCTCACTAATTAATTAAAAAATATATTAAAATGTAAAATAGTTAACTATGCCATAACCAATATTGCTTGATGTCATACTGACTTTTGTGGAATGTTTTATTATTTCATGATAATAGCATTACTCAAGAAAAGAGACTAAACTAATTCTAAGAAGGTTTATACATTTTGATACTCATAAACACTCCTTATGAATTCGGAATAATTTAAAAATCTCTGGAAATATGAAAATATGAAACCTTACTAAATATATCCTCTGTTTTTCCAACAAGCTAGCTAAGAACCTAAATGAGGAAGTGTCTCATGTCAGCTAGTAGCTTCTAGTAGCCTCAATTTCATTCAGCCATACCACAACAGTTTTTGAAGAGGACAGTCTTCAATGAACCAGTATGAACGACCCATATTTATCCTGTTGAAGTACATTCACTAGATGACTTGAAATACTTCCATTTACAACCAACATGCCAGGGAATGACAACCCAGACTGTGCAGAAAGTTGAATTCAGGTAAGAAGGAAATAAACCTGTGAATTTAAGGTCATACATCTATGGCATCTCCTGTTTCCAAGGAAATATGACTTTCAGCATACTGTTACTTGTAGTGTTGGGATGTTAGATTTTCTCGAGATGAGAATAGTAACATCTACTCCATCAAATATAACCATAAGCTTGAAGACCATGACCTATGCATTTCATTCCTATGTGCTTTCCTACTGTAATTAATAATATTAAGCAAAAAGTATTAAAAAATAATAAAAAATAAAAATTAAAAAAAACTTAAAGATCCAATCAGTATCAAATTTACGTTCAAATTACTGATCAATTATCCATCTGTCCTAACTTGCAAATAAATAAAAAGCAATAAAAAGTGCATTTCTCATAAACTCCTCCTATAATCACACTTCTCTTACTGGGCTTTTCACAGTAAATTTTAATCTTTAACATGCTATCTACACAAGCAATGAAATAATTATCAAAAGATATCCAGAGGTATGAAGGTCAGAACTTTCTCAGGACCCAAGATTAAATGCACTTCTACAATGCATTTTTAGTCACTGCTTACCTACACAAAACTGGTTTATTAGTATGAGTCTTAACGGACCCATATGTATCTTTTTACATACACTGGCATACAATAACCACTGTTTGAACTGATTTTGCCTTATTTTATTTGCTACAACACGAATCTTCAACTAGATAATAAAGTATATATAGTACAAAGCACTATATATAACAGGCTGTCCGTCTCTTGGAAACATGCACACAACATTCTGCATATGGAACTGTGCTGGTCAGTACATGAGTATTTAATGTAAGTTTTGTTACCTCTTCAACCAAACAACTGCAGCTTGTAATTCAAGATCGAAGCTTAGATACACAGTAATGACATTCATCTAAATTTGTATCTATGCTTTGAGCCAATCTTTTATCCTTCAAGGCTCTATTTCAAAGGTTAGGTCTCACTTCTGTGAACATAACAAGTTATTGCAGAGGCAACCACGGTTTCACTTTTAAGTAACATTTTTCTTCATCTGTGTTATTATATGGTGCTTTGCAGTTGCAGTGATTCAGCCACTTATACCTGTTCCATTACATGAAAACCTTACATATATAATTTTCCATAAAAATTCTACTTAATCCTAGTTGTTAAACATACTCTGTATGACTTGTTAATCTGTTGTTTATAAAGGAATACTGTAGGAGCCTATTTTCTGCTTTCAGTCACATAACATTTTTTGAGGACTACAAAAGTTTAAAGATAAGCAAAAGACAAGAAATGAGTTCTCACTGACATCAACAACAAATTCGACAGTATCTTTGACTTACTCTGTACTGTGGTGTGTTTTAGGACAAGTCTTCTGGAGTCAGGGCACCTAGTTTGGATTTCTAAATCATGGAATTATTTGTTTGTTGAAATACTTTGGTTCTAATTCACCTTCCTTTAAACAGCAAGTGTTCCCTACAATAAGTTCACTTGACCTGGACAGGAGAATACAGCTCATTATACGGTACTTTGAAAAATCAGCTGTAACTTACTATCAGTCCTACATGACCTTACAGAGCCAACGCAGAATTCTTGGTGTAAATAAGTATTATTGATCCGAAGCTCATAGGATTTAATAATCAAGTCTTGAGAGACATAGAAAGGCAGTGTTCTTAGAGTTACTCTCACACAGTACAAGAGCTGTGGCTGTGCTCTTTGGATTACAGCAATCCTATCTGTTTAAGCACAGGATGGATGTACAATATGATGACATTAGAAGGCATCATGAAGACATTACTACCAAGTGTGCTCCAGTGGGTACATCATATGCTACTGAGATACTAGAAGTATGATGCAAGGATAAGATATTGCCCAGGGAAATAATTTACTGAAGGCAGATAAACAAAGCACAAAGTGTAAAACCCAATATAACACAGTTACTGTTGTGGAACAGTAGAAAGTCTACTAATGTACAACAATGCCTCAGTTTCACTGATCCGTATTTCAATAACATATCAAATGTTATCAAAAGTAAAACAATTCCAGCTTCTTGGGCGACCAAATTTTAGCCAAGACTGTAAGTGTAATGGGACCCAAAGACATATAGTAAAAACTATTCCTGCCTCTTGATTACTGTATTCAATTGATAGAGGGCAGATATGTTCAGCTAAGCCACTAATCTCATCCTGGTCCTCCCAGGAGTAAAGGCACAGAGCGTGTGGCACCTGCCTCAAGCCCCATGACACCTCTATGGAGCTCAGAATTGGCTTTGTACCCCATCTTTCTCCTTTCTTAGTGAGAGTAATGCATTGCCCTCTGCAGGAACACAGGTCTCCTGCAGACTAGAGGGAGGAAGTGGCCCAAAATATTTCACAGAGGGACTCAGAGTAACCTGCTAAGGGAGACAGCTACATTTTTAAAACTCTGACACCTTCACTTGGCATCTACAGTGCTTCAGTCTTTAAAAGGAACCATCTACTGATAATATTTGTACCACACTGTAAATGCTGGAAATCATTTAAAAAAAAAAGAAAAAAAAAAAAGAGAATCAGGTGCCTATTTATCAGAAACTTGGCAGGCACATATTGAAAGGGAGAAGGTTTCATAGAAGGAACACATCTGGAGTGATACCTCTTCTTGTAACCTCCCTGTAAGCAATTCTTTTGCTAAGTAATGGTTTCACTTCAGAAATGGAACCTTTACCAATCCCACAGCCACATAGCAACCTTTGATCAATTAATGTTTTTAAGCACTTTGACACTGGATAACCTATTACAGAAATGTGAAGACCCATTATTACTTTTCATTCTGAGCTAGAAAATACCACGTAATAGAAACAGGGTACACTAAAATCCACAAATTACAGACAGGTAAGAAAAATGGGTATTTTCCAACTATATGTTTATTCACCAGTTTTAGAAACAGTAGTTGGAGTGTGTTTATGCTTGAGTGACATTTTCTGAAGTTTTAACATGTGTGCTGAATCACACAACTGTAAATACTCGTATTTATTACAACCAGACCTAACATCGACTGAAGCAGGCGAAATATTTTCATTTACTTTGGATGCTGTTAACAAATCTTGTGTTTGTATCAGAGTAAGAATAAACAAAGACTGCCATCAAGAAAGATATCAACCAATAATAACCCAAACCAATAATAAGGTCACATGATCACATATTTCTGGCTGATTGTTCAGCTGTCCTGGAATCAGCAAGCTTCACCTGTTCTAAATTTTGTTCATCAGAGTTTACTCAATTTGTAGATATAATAATTTTATCATTTTTCTTCTGCAAAGTATAAAAGCAAGTTTGTCAGAATCACTGTCTCACCATTAATATTAAAACCCTTTATTATCTCTTCTGACAGAACAGAGCAGTTCAAACATCCTAGAGAAAATTCCAATTCATTCATGAAAGTCAGGAACGGAGAAAACACCATGAGAACTGGACACAGCTTATAAGACCAGAGTACAAATTGCATTTTGACCGCTGTTTCTGAAAGGACAGGAGTCACCGCTGACAACTATAAACCATTGTCCCTTGTCTCTACTCAGCTTGACAATTAGGCCTACAGCTGTTTGTTAAGCTCTGAATGTGAAGAGTCCTAATCTACAATAAAGTGTGTCTACAAATGCTGTCAAAGAAAGCAGCCAGGTACTAGCCCTCTAGGTCAATGCATTTGAGATGTAAGCCCTACAACATCAACCTATGGAAATTTGTGGCCTGTCACAAAGTACTTAGTAATCAACTAAGTTACAATTAAGCTAGAAACAGAAGCCATAACTGCTCCTAATTCAAGCCTTTAGCCCTTTTCATGAAGCTTTGTTTTAAGAAAAAAACTGATCAAAGTTTTAATTTCAATTCTAAAAAAGCAAGTATAATAAAATCTTACTACAAAACATAATAGATGAAAAATGTCTGCTAATTATAAATGCATAGTCAGGTGAAACTAGAAGCAAATCATAGCCATTTCAGGAGTGATTTTGATCCTAGCCTTCATTCCTTCAGATGCAGTTAATCAAGAGTACACTTAATTGAGAGTACAAGTAATAGCATTTTGATCAGATTCTACCATCAGCTGCATCCATCCAAGCCCAGAATAAGTGACTTCAATACTTCACTAGATACAAAATGAGGCCAAAAAACTGTCTAGTTTACAATTATGTTTCCTTTTACTAATTTTTACTACATATGACTCATTTTAATTTCAATTCATATTCACTTTACCTGATATTTAACAATTATTCTGTCCTTCGCAGGAAAAAATTTTATTTTTTCAACAAGTACTAAAACATATGGTATATGTTGAGGAAAATCAGCTTTTAAAAAAAAAACAAACAAACAAAAACATTTAAACATTAAATCTCATTTTTGAACTTAACAACCAGATGCATAGTGAAAAAGCCCTTCGTTGCTTGTGTGCAAATTTCAGCATGCAGCACAAGGTAAACTGTCACCCAACACAAGCCTTGTAATAAAGCAGAAAACCATCTCATTAATAAAACATCACTATGCCAAAACCTAACATTTTCGAGACTTTATCAATAAAAATACCACGTACTAGAGCTAATTCTTCTTGTCCAAAAACAACTGTCTGCTGCCGTTAGACTGTGATTTCCATTTTCTAGGTACAGTGCTCATTGCATTTTATTTTTGTATGAAAATTTACAAATTACATGTATGTTCCACAGACAAGTCAAAATTTCTATGGGAAACTAAAACCAAGGGACGAAGTTCACAGTTCATGTTCCAAATATGAGCAGACTGTAAAGCACTATTTTCTCTACATCTTGCCTAGATATTCAAATAAAAATTTAGGTTTCCATAACATACATTTTATTTTCAACTGTTACTACTACAGAATATACATCCTCAATACACAAAATTAAGTATTCTGCTTCCTTCAGATGTCCTGGTTTAAACTGGCTTTAAAAGACTGATGTTGATGATTGATGAAAATCTCAAACAGCCATGATCTTCTAGTCACCAAAAATATTCTACCACCTGTAACATTTTCATGTAGTCAGTCATCTACATAAAATTTCAAGCCCAAACTTTGTTTCTGATCCTCCACTTCAAAGATGAAGGTAACTCTTCCATAGACAGCTGACATGCATAGCTTCTTTCAGGCCATCAGAACTTTCTAAATTTAATTGTAACAAAATATACCAGAATGTGTTACTGAGAAAAAAATATGACAGAGCAGCAAATCTTCCTAAGTGTATACTTCAGAGAATGAAAAATTCTGTACCAGAACTACACCAGGAAGTGAAGTAGAAACTATTTATTGAGGACTCTGACCAGGTCAATGAAGTTACCACTTGCCTGTGCAGTATGAAAGGCATACTGGCTCAGTTCACAAGCTCAAGATCCGCAGAGATGACCCTTGACTGAAAGCTTCTACAGCCAAACTTGACTGTTGCCAAAAGAGAAGCATGTATGCTCATAACCTGGTTAGCAGGTATGGCTTTACCTTTGAGAATCAGTTTAGATCTTCAGCTGTCAATGAAAATGGAACCTAAATCAAACCTACAGCTATTCTAGCAACCAAGGTAGGCACCAAGACTGGATCTATGGCTCCTATGAAGACAGCTGAGAGCCTAATGCTGTCATGCAACAGTAACTATTAATATCAAATACTGAATACATTTGCTTCTTAGTTAATAGGCCACAGCACTTTAGAGACTGTTTAGAGCTTAGACTAAGCTATCTGTAATGAAAAAAATGAGTATTCTTCTTCTCTCATAGGTACAAACATCTCAAATTCAGACTTCCTCAGGGAAAAGGAGGATGGGTTCCTTTTTCGGTTCCTTTTACACATTTACTTAAGTTTTATTCCAAATCTAACAGTGAATCAAGAGGGCATTCTGTAATACTGGTAATAAAAGAATTCATATTAACTCTAAAGTAAAATATTAAGTGTGTTCTAAATTTTGATAATTTGCCATTTTTCCCGATTTTTTCCCCATCTTAAAGGAAAGACATCACAATAAGCTGTGCTGATCAAAAAAGATTTCTTCATTATTAAAAAGGACAGAAGAGAAGGATTCTAAAAGTGGTTTTAGATAGCAGTCACCCTCATATATGTTCCCACTTAGTGCCTATCCCACTGAAAGGTTTGATTTAGAACGGGAGATGAATTATCTTAGTTTCACTTCCAAATAACTATTCTCCAAAAGAACTGTAGCTCTTGGGGCATTTGGGTTTTGAGTCCAGTCTTGTCCTAGTCCCCCAATCGTACTTCATGGCTCCCATCATCGTATTAAGTTCCCCTTGCATTCCTTAAAGGGTAGGCCTAAAAAGTAACAGTGACTTTAGACATTCCCTTTTCGGATGAATTTTAAAGCCTTCGGATACATGAACTTGAATTCAAGTGAGGGTCAAATTCTGATGGATGTCATCATTTAGGCACCACACAGTATTTACAAATTTTGTAACTCTACAGGAAGGCTACTGAAAAGAGTGCACTAAAGTACTGAGGCTTCTTTCTCTCCTAAAATCTATTTAATTTCACCTTTTCCTTTTTTCCTTCTAGAGAGTTGCAAGGTATGAATGTATTGCCTTTCCTTTGAACTTCTTTCACATATAAAAATCCTGGGGACTTTGTTTTATATTCCATATTTATTTTATTGTCTTATATGGGACCTCAAGGTTTTAGATGATAATGAAAGGTGCTATATAAATAAACTCCTTTTTGCACCCATATGCAAAAAGAGATCAGGAGTTTTAAGACTGATATTAATTCATCAGTATAATTTTCCTTTACAATGTGTATATATGCATGACACTGCAAAATTCAGTTCCAAGAAGTGCCCAGTAAGGAAAGCTTAGAGAACTAGTTAGTTGCTTATCTTTTAGTTAACACTAGGTAAGGTGAGTCATTTCCCCAAAATGCTTAGGTATTTTGGTTGTACAAAACAGCTTTTCAGAGTAGGTATTGGATTGACACTCATTCAGTAAGAGATATAATGGATTAGATATGCCTAACCCATTATAAGGAATTTGAAGAAAATGACCACAGTATATCCAGGAATACACTACACTCCGTGGAAGCATCTCTTCCCTCCCTTGTGTATAAATACTGCAGTAACGACAATAATAAATTATTCTGGGTTATATTTTTAGCTGCACCTGAATAACGAAATTTGAGAAGCAATAGCAACAATGTGTAGACCAGGTAAAAACAAACTGCGACTTCCACAAGTAATTGTTCTTTCTATTACTTGATGCTTCACTTCCTTAAGCTACACACAGACAACTTCACTTCTACAGACAGTTTCTCTTCTCCCTTTTTCTCATGTCATTTCTCCATTCCCCATACATATACAAAATTTTTCTGACTCCCTTTGTGTATTCAGAAAACTTTCTAAAGCAGAGCAAATCTGAAGTGAAATGGCTGAATATTACAGAAAAGAGATAACTATTACTGTAAAATATTTCCAGTCCCTCTTCAGCCTTCTGGATTCTCAGACTCACTAAACGTCTACTACCTGTCAGATCTGCACATTTCTCAATGTTGAACTATATTTGGGGCTGTGAAATATGATTTTCAGAATACTGTAATATTCTCAGACACATGGGTATATTATTTTAATTCCTAAATAATATTAGTTATTGTAACACAATTTAATGTCATATTGTAGCTAGCATGAAACTACATACAACATCTCCTCTGAGACACTTTTCTCTACCTACACCTTGGTTTTCTGTTCATAATTTAAGTACCAAAATCCCAAATTATTTGTTACGCAACTTACCGCTCCTTGCTATAACTCATTTATGAAATTATCCTATTTATTGGCCTAGCTAATTACTGCTTCTCTGAACTCCATTAGCACCCTTTCCTCCCTTCTCTCTAAAGTACACAAGTAATGCTTTCAGACAATCTGTACCATAATTTAAAAATACTGTACAAAGTATGTTTAACAAAAGGATGAAAAGTTACTTTACGAGTAATAATTTCATTATTTTTTTTCTCAGCACACATGTAGCCTTCATAATTAAACACAGGAGAGACAGATGTATCATCACAACCCTAAAACTTCTGAACTAAAACTGCTCATGAGAGGAAAAGCAATAGAAACATGAAAAAAATTGCATTTAACAATTTAGTTGACATTTACTGGAAAGAATTAATATTTTGTTTCTTGATTTGACAATATTTTTGGATTTACAATACTAAATATAAATCACTGAAGCTATGGAAAATATTTTTTAAATAGGAAAGTTGTTCTGCACAGAAATTCAGGCAACTGTGCTACAGTCATAACGTTAAAATGTCATCTCAAAATGGCATTTCAGTGGCACATCACTAAAATTTTAACATTTTTAGGGTTCGAATATAAAATAGACTATTTTCACCTGTCTAGGTTCAAAGTAGGAAAATGTTTACTATTTTGTTTACAGTTTTGCAAATTATTATTTTCCCTATCCATCATAGAAAATTATATGAACTTGACTAATGACATGACTGGGAGCACAACTCAAGTTATATTCACAGTATTAAAGTATCAGAATATATCTCAAATTATTAATCGACTCCCATCTTGAGACTGAACCCCTTATAGCGTTAAACTTCACTGACTATCCAGTTACCGAAAAGTAAACAAATGTAGGATAAATACATTACTAAATTGCTAAACATAATCAAGTTTTCTGTACAGTCATAGTAAAGCAATGGTATTGTATTTATTAGATTTGACAGTCAAAGGGAACCAGTATCACAAAGACTTAACAGTTCAATTCTATTTAGTTCTATCTTTCTAATGCAAATATTTAAAGAAAATTATTTCTTACACTAATCTGAGTTCAAGCCTGTATTCTTTACTCATGAGGAAAAAATCAGAACATCTTTTAGGAAAATGTCCATAGAAAGTTAACTTACGTAAGTGTATACATAAGTAAAGAGGCTCTAAGGCATATAAGGAAAGAAATGTTGCAGCTGTCTCTCATACAACACTCATTTAAGACAGACATTATTCTGCATTTTGCAATATTACTATAAGCAATGAGCAACCAATATATCTGCTACACTAATTACATATCACTACTTACTACTTTAAACAAAGCAGATCATATTTTTTTAGTATTAGAGAGTTATTCCATCCTAAAACAGCTGCCTAGCAGTGTAGTGTTATTATCTCCTTATGCCAACACCAGCAGGCTGCATTCCCAGAAGAGGCTGCCCTACCCCTTCTGCTTGCTCTTACAGTCATGCTGTCTTCCTTGTTGGATTAGCACAAGCATTTGTGTGGCCATCAGGTGAACTAGATAAAGAAATTGATTTGAATTAAAACTGAACCAAGGGGGATGGAGAGAGAAGCTGGTTTTCACTTGGAACAGTTCCGTGCCTCAGTTCACTCTATGGACACACAAACATTTGCGCCATATGTGAACAGTCGTAAGAACCGACGGCCAAAAGAAAGAGGTCATCACCGTCTTTCTCAGTAGCATGCTGGTTTAAAGAAAATCTTGATGCAGGGTGCAAAACTGAAATAAAATGAACGAAACTCTGAAAGTGTTTATTTTCCTTCCTATAGAGGAATCTAAGTAATTAGCCTATCTTGGATGCCAAACAAATAGATAGCTGAAGACTTTTACACTGAGTGACTATAAATCATCTATTTAACTGTATATGAAGTGACACTCCTGTGAAAAAGCACATGTTCACATTTATTTCTATACAGTCTTCTAGACTTTTTTAAATGTGACATGAAAGTGTATCCTCATTCTTCCATAAGGTTTTTGATGAAAGTAAATATTAGACATTTATAAAGAAACCCACAAGCATCCCAATTACAACAACAAATTACTTTCTTACTTCCTTCTACCTCTTAATGATGCTACAATGCATTTTGTAGAATGAAATTGTAAGTTTTAATTGTAAAAACCTTTTTAAACTGAAGGAAATGATAGCTGAAGTCATTTGAGTAGCTTATATTAAATGTTTCCTAAAAACACATCTATGTACAAACAGGTTAGTGTGCACGAGCACAGCTTAAAAAGGCAAGACTTTCTCCAAGCAAGAGAGCTCTGAACGCTGAATTCTCAAAAGGCTTAATTTGAAAATGATTTCTGGGAATATGATTCTATGTTCTTTATGCAGCAATGTTGACTGCTCTTGACTGCATCAAAAACTGTTCTATCGTATTTCTAATTACACCAAGGTCTACTTAGCATGGTCTTGTGTTTAAATACATAACTACTTAGAAAGTTCTTGTTAATTTGTCTGCTAACTTAAGAGCAAATATAGACCTTGAAATACCCAGAAACTTTTATTTCAGTAAAGGCATTCAATAATTGCAACATAGAACAATTCAGTGTATTTGAATATTGCAATTCTAGTGTTAATTTATGGGAAAACCACATATAAAATACCTTTAATTTCAAAAGCTTTCAAATGTTTTAGTAATATTTACCTCCTAATGTACGGGCTGCATTTTTGGTCTTACAAGGTAAGTGAAAACTGGCTAGATCACCAGCCTTAAGGGATCGTATAAAATCCAACTGGAGTCACTCACTTAAAGGCATCTCTCAGGGGTCATTAATAGTTTGAAAAACAGAACAGAGCGCCCCTTAGCAAGTTTGAGGTTGTATCAAATTTGTAGGAGCTGCCAGAAGGCATGCTAGAAGGCAAGGATGCTACTCAGAGGAGACCTCGAGAACTGGATTGTCAGAAACATGACATTCAGTAAAGGAAAATTCTGATTTCTACATTTGGGACAGATAAATCTCAGGCACCAGGCCAGGCTGGGGATGAATGTATGGAAAACCAGCTTTGCTATATGAGCATGAAGTAGCAGTGAGCCCTTGCAGCAGCAAATGCCAACCACACCCCTGGATGTAAGAAAGAGTCTAGACAACAGGCTGAGGTGATTATTCCCCTCTACTCAGTGAGATCACATCTTAAGGCCCACGTCCAGTCTGGGGTTCTCCAGTACATGACAGACATAAGACAGTTTTGGAGCGAGTCTGGCAGAGGACCACAAGAATGCCATGGGAGTATGACAAGGGAAGATCCAGAGATCTGAGATGTTCAGGTTTAGGAAGAGTCCTTCCTCCTGTCCTCAAATACCTAATGGGAGGGTCCAGAGGAGCAAAGCCACACTTCCCCTGGAGGTGCACACAGATAGGATAAGAGACAATGATACAAGACATAGCAAAGGAAATTCTGATTAAATATTAAGGAAAAAGAGATGACAGTAATGACTGTCAAACTGTAGAACTGATTGCTACAAGAGGTTGTAGAATCTTCAGCCTTGGAGATATTAAAAAACTTGAATGAGAACCTTACCTATTAGAGAATAGGTTCTGGATTATGCAGGAGGTGAACTAATGATCTCTGGAGGTCCCTTTTAACACAAAACATAACTGTTTTATGGTTTTATTCTCAGTTCAGAAGTGATTATGGAAACTTGGTCAGTTCTGAGTTAAACATTCATAAAGAATATACTTCAGACTTGTAATACAAGTATTCAGGTATTTTTGTTAAGATCATGGCCCTGTTAATAACTTTTCACAGGTTCACTGAACTAACTGGACTGTAAACCAATAAATCATTAGGTGTCACTTTCAAAAAAGTACTGGAGCTTCAGTTTTGTATGTAGGATTTCTCACAGTACACAGGAAAAATTTAAAATCTACTACTAAATTTCCTTTTGCTTCTTAAAATCTGCAAAGATGATGAGGGAATAGCTGGGAAAAAGAGATATATCTTTCCTCCTTAGAAACAGTACTAACTCATTCCAGTATAGGTATATGAGTGTTCAGACATTTGGGCATACACTGCACTTTTTTTTTTTTTTATTTTTTATTCAATGTGAAATCAGCAAAGGAACTTATTTTATGTCCTCATCAATTCTAGAGGCATGCAGGCAACTTTGCTAACATGCAAATGTAACGGCAAAGATACTTGTTTCATCTTTACATTCAGACTCCAGGTTTTAATGGCATTAGGAAAGCAAGAGGAAAATACTGTTAGAATTCCCAGTGCTGTTCATCTGCTTCACTTTCTTACTCCACAACAGCAAGCAATGGAAGGAGCAAGATTAAAGCCCGGAGTATGGATATCATTTTAGAGCTATTCAAATACAGAGAAGCTAAATTATCATACCTCAGCTGTACACGCCTATTGCAACTTCAGCTTCACCTCCCAAATATACTGGGTTTAAAACAGAGCAGACTGCAGTTTTGATAACATCTGCTACAACAAATAAAAAAAAAAGAAGAAAAAAAAAAAGGAGTGTGAAGTCTGATGAATGTTTAAACAGAACATTTTTTATGGATCAGCTAAATCTTTTCTGCTTTTTAATTAAAAGTAAAGAAAATGGAACTTAATTATCCTGTAAAGATTAGCTTGTGGGCATCTTCCTGTAAATTACTTCTAATTGAAAGCAAATTGTCAAGTGACATTCAAAGTACTGTCCTTTAAAACACAGCTGTTCTATTGCTGATTTCAGTACATTACAGTGCTTTCTTGTTACAGTAAGGCATATTTGAATATTTTAACAATTTGACTGGTTTTGTACGGATTTCCATTTAGTATATCTTAATCACATTCCCTCCTCCAAAAATCAGAAGAAATACTAGCTGCCTTTTTATACCAAATATCCTGGAGTCTCTTGCCGCCTTTTGTTTTGAAGCTTATCGGTTAATCACTCATTAGCAGGTGGGTAACCAACCAGTTCCAACTAGTAGCCTGATACCAAGCCTGCTAGCTAGACCATTCTTACTGCAGGAAGCCAATTTACTAGCAGGAACATTTTAAATATTTGAAGCAATTTCAAGCAGTTTTATTGTATCAACTACAAACTGACAGTTTACAGTATTTTCCTTTTAGTTATTTATAAATTCTTGTGACAGTATTTTATATACTTTCATAGTAGATCATTAATACTCAAATAGCAAGATAAAACTATCGTGCGTTAATATAAGTTTATCAAATATATTCAATCACTTTGATAAACCACTTAAATGTGACTTATCATTCCACTTAGAACTGTAACCTCAGCCCAAAAACCAATTACTACCTTTTATTAGATCTTCCTGAAAATGGCAAGATTTTATTTGGATAGATTAGATTTCAGCCTTCTCCTTGCACATGTACTCATCTCCTCTAGGAAAAAGTAATTTCATCATACAACCATAAACAAAGCCAAAAATAAACAGAGGCGAATTTCATATTTCTACAAATATTACCATAACATTTGGCATTTCTAGTGTGATCCTCCAATTTTTACAAGCTTTATTATCTCCTCTATCCTGAATTTACACACTTCTCTGTGGCAGTGAAAATAGATTCTTGAAACTTTTCATATCAAAGTGTAGTGCTTTTACAGCATTAGGCTTGAAAAGTGTGACTACAGCAGAACTGAAGTGGCTTAAGAAAGTTGCTCAGACACATTTGTTTTAGACTGCAGGAAGTACTGCTTTCATATAAGAGCTGCGTCATGTGACCAATTGCACAGTTTACCAGCATACAGCTGATGGTGGGTTGAATCCCCATCATGTGGGATGAGGGTGAACTGGAAGTGAGCTCAGGGTACCACTTGTTTTTTTTTTTTCTCAGAAGTAGCTGCACATGCAGCTTAGCCATTTTGTAAGGAAATAGTGGTATCTCTGGGGACCTGCTGCTTGCAAACCCCTCACAATATTTCCCTTCCTATCTCTGGAATATATGATAAATGCCTTGTGGATCTGAGCCAAATTCAGACTCATGTGTGCTTCAAAGGGTTAACGTCTGCCCCACTAGAAGGGTATTTATAAAGATGCTGTGTTGTCACTGGTTTGGGGACAAAGGACTCATTTCTCTTACTTTAGTATAAAGTTGTAAACATTAATCTAAAGTCATAAGAAAAATTTAAAAGCAAAATTTTAGTAAAATCTTAATTCTATCTAAATTCAGTATCTTTGGTTTCCTATCAGGCTGTCATGTATCTGAACAATTTAGTAAAAATAATAACAATAACTTAAAAAAAAGTAAAAACCATGTAGGTAAATTTTTATTCTATCTTGGCTTCTACTCCACAGATTTAATGTGTTTTTTTCTTTCCCCCAACATAAACAAGAATGATATAGGAAAGAAAATTATCCTGCATTATGTCTTAAAGGCAATGAGTTACATGGTTATTCATATTTATTGTGGAAGTAAAATTAGAAAGATTATATCATACCCTGCATAAAATGCATTTAAGTCCCTAAGACATAAAGAAAAACCACTGCTCCAAAACAGTGGTTTTCAAACTCATCTGCAGGTTGTACTCCTACATGATCAGCAGCTGCTGTCAGCTCTAAGATCGCAGGTAATATCCTCACAAACATTATGCACTGTAAGCTCTGCAGTAGTCACCTAGTACAAGAGGATGAAGAGCCATGGATTATTTGTTCTTTGAGATTAAATTTCAAAATTTAAGACCTAGTAAAATAGACTAGTAGTGATTCTTGTCATATTCTCTTAATGACACTGGAAACTGAAACAAAAATTTATGCAAGTAGCACATTTAATAACTTTCTGAAACTAGAAGAGTTCATTTTTGACATGGCTTAACTATTGAGGCTCTTTATTGTCTCTGATACCTGGAGACAAACACATGTGCTACCAGGGTATGCCTCAGCAGCCTCATCAATACTGCCTTATGGGCTATGCCAACAGACTTCTGTGTAGGTTACAGCACCTACTGGAGTATATGCAGAATAGAGTACTGAAGCTGAGCCTACAAATCATTTCAGACCATTCTGTTCCTAAAAAAATTCCTGAGACGATCACTTCAACTTGATACACCCTTCTGACATTCCCATTCAACCATTTCATTTTTTTCCCTCCTTTTCAATGTGATATCCAGACTGGCACATCCAGTGAAGTGCACTGACAGTCCAGTTCAGGGGAAGCAGAAGCTGATCTAAACGACTACAATCAACCTTTTTTTTAATATGTTTTAATTTATAAATGTCTTGTTAGTTTCTGTCGTAATGTTCTTCATAGTCCTTCCACAAGACGGTTGCGCTCTACTTTTGTTCTGACATCTATCATGAAAAGGAGGCAGGAGACTGATAATGCACAGTAAAGGGACAGAGGTTCTAAAAAATGTCATGTACAGTTCTTCTAGGACCTATGGGAAATGTACTTTCTTAAGAGATGCTAGAACAAAAATTAACAAAAATACAAACAAACAAAACCCCAAACAAGTAAACTTCCAAAACTAAACAAAAACACCACCACAAAAGCCAAGCAAACAAAATCCACATGCATGTCAATATAGACCAGTGTGTGCCTGTCACTAAATCAGCTATTCTTGGCCAATACGGAGATTTTAATAACTATGAAAAAATAAACAAATTTTAAAAAAAAAGGCAAAAAAAGAACCAAACAACTGGTAGAGGAGGGGAGGTATTAACAGAAGACTCCCCAGATATGTACTACTATTGTTCAAAAGTAGCACAGCAAACTTGTATATGAATGGTGCCAAATGGCATAGCCAAATGTGCCCTGGAAATCCCTGAGGAGCTTTCATATAAGAAATACAATTAACACAATTTCATTTCTGTGTGATAAGCATGACACATTTCACCATCACTATTTAAACTTTTCCCATGGGCACGCCATCCCGTTTCCTTCATGGAAAAATGGAAATAAAAAACTTAAAATATTTTAAACAAAAATATTTTAAACTAAATTCAAACTTTAGGTTGTAAACTCATACGACAATTTGTCTATAAGCAAATCATACTCACCATGGCAAATTAATGTCCAATTTTTGCTATTACATTGAGTACCAACAGTGACTCACAAAGCATAGCCATATTGTTCACACATGAATGCTTATTCAGTGCAGGAGATTAAGGGAACAGGTAAATCCAACAGGTCTACCACACCTAGTATTGACCCTTCATTTTCACCAAAGACGATGAATTTATGGTTATTTCATCCCTTTTCACAGTACGGATATAAATTCATCTATAAAAATATTAATAATTCTATTACTACTATTACAGTCATTGTCATTCTTACACATTACTTGAATTACAATCCTATTTTAAGAACATTAACAGACATAAAATCATAAAAATATTTTTTAACTTTCAATAAATGGAAACTGAGATTCTTTATGCCATTACAGTATTTCCAGAGCTTTGTGTCTGTAAAGAAGAATATCATCAGGCATTAATGCATAACCAGCTTGAACATGCCATATATCCCATAAGCCAAGCTCCAAGAGTGACTTATGAGGTACAGCATACTTTGCCATACAACTCTATCCACTGCTCCCATTTTAGTGAAAGAAACAATTGAGGCCTTTGATCTCTGAAGGAAGCATCACATTCAAAAAAGGCGGACTTTAAACATTTTACATAGTTCCTCTTATCCAGACATCAAAAAGCTGGAAATCACAAGTAGAAACAACACAGAGCTTCCAAAAGGTGAAGCAGGTCATTTCTAGTAGTTTCCATAAACAAAAGGTAGGGACTAAACCCACAAACTTTCCCATTTGGATTTGGTCTTTCTGGTATATCAATCCTGCTTAAGACGGTTGCACTAAAGAATGAGTAAGCCTTAAATATCTCTTTTCATTAAAGCCAGGTCATTGAAGTCCCTATATCATATCAAAAAACACACTAATACATTTCACATACAATTCTACTTCAGAGAGGAAATGAAGCCGACAAATTAGGGCACGTCTGTTGCAACCCCATATAACTAGGATATAAGTACTAACAAAGAAAATTATTCAAGATTCTATAGTAGAGGGGGGAAAGGGGGAAAGTGGTGGAAAAATTTTTCACCAAAGTAAATCAAAAAACACACTAAGGCATACAAGACCCTAAAACTTCTCTTAGTCTCTTCAAAGTAACCTGTCTGGAATTCAATAAATGGACTTCCATGTAGGCATACACACATACATACACACTGTTTCTGACATGTCTAATTTCTTTTTTAAGCTGAAATAACTGTCTCTTGTTCAAATTTTTTTTAAAACAACATAAAATGGAAGTACATTTAAAACATACATCAGTAACATTTTTCATCTGACTTTTATTCATGAGATGGATGCAGAGAAAAGATAGATTTCTTACATACATTACAATACCTGAAATTCCAATTTTATTTCAGACCTGAAAGGCAGTCCTGTTATATGCTAGTACCTGGGACAGCTAATTCCTGCCTGCGTCCTGATATTTATAGCATTACATAATTTACATCAATATTAGGAGCCCAACATAATGTAACAACACAGCACAAACTATTGACTTGTTGGAAAGTTATCTTCTTTGCTTCAGCAGAAAACAAAAGCCTTCAAGTAAGATCTTCAGAGAACATATTCATATCAAATAAAATATACCTACACCATTTTTATTTTTACATACATTTGTTTTTTGTGGGTTTTTTTGTTTGGTTGGTTGTTTTTTGGGGTTTTTTTGTAACGTGATCCATGATATCAGGACAGCCTCTGAAGAAAGTTAGTATAATGAATTTTAAGATAACATTAAATACAAATTTCAACTGGATGGGCAGAGGTAAGCTGAAATTCACATTATCCTTCACAAAGTCTTCCATTCTATGGAAACCTGAAACAAGCATTACAGGAGATTTGTACCCTCCTACAAGTTCTTACAGGCATTTTCCCAGCCATTTCTACACTGCAAAGATTTTTCTATAACACTCTTCCGAGGACAAAAGGAGTAATAAGTTGCAGTATGGCAAATTATACACTAATTCCCAGACTTGAGGCTGAAACAGAATCAGGACTAGAATATGTCCCATACGGACAGAGGGAGATTCCACTCTAACTTTTACAAATTGCCAAAGAAAAAATATTTGTTTTCAGTTTTTCTTCATTGATGATATCTGTCAGTTACAAAGTAAGAATAACAGTTTAGCAATCTAAAATAAAAAATTGTGATCAGAATTCTTCAATGTCAGTTTCCAAATATACATGTGTAACGCATGGGGAAACTACTGAACATTCAAGCACATAAAAAAAAAATATTATTTTGATTATGCTCACTTCCTAAGCTACTATTAATTGCAAAAAGTTTGTGTTATTATAATACCTTTATTATAGACCACTGCCTTATTCATTAAATAAAATGTTGTCTACTGTATCAAGTTTAAACAACCATACCACTATTTAGACAGATACGGCCCATACCTTTACTCACACAGATGGGCTGGCTTAGGAATATTCTTTTCTAAAATCGAAATTTTCACATGATTCACCTCTCAGACGGGAGTATGACTCCCTGGCTATAAGAACAAACAGATGCATCCAGCAGTCAAACAACCACATGGGAATTCCTCCCCTCTTGGAAGAAGGATTTACATTCACAGATGAAATTTCTACATGCTCCTTCTAGCAATGCAAAAATACTTACTATTTTGTCACAATCTCCAAGTACAAGAACAGCAAAAGCTATAAATGACACAAAAACAGTACACATGGACATACATAAACACAATGCAACAGTTATAATTTCTTTCCAGATTATTCAAATTACATAAATTCTGAATTTTTAAGGAGTGCATGTGGCTGCTTCCCACCCTATTTCGCCCTCTTCCAAAACTACATTCTTTAAGAAATTCTGGTCTGTAGTATCAAGAACCAGGATAAAAATTGCATTTAGCTTGTATGCTTTTTCCTTTTATGAATAATTTGGAGAAAAATTTTCAGTTTCAATAACTATTTCTACCTTTTTTTCCTAACAAAAGAAGTTGCTATTATCTAAGTTCTTATATAGTACGTCAAGTGACAATCTAAACCTACTCCCAATATGTAAGCAGGTAACAACTGCAATCACAGACATTGCCTGCTATTGTCCTAAGTTATCACATAAACAGAATGCAGCTAACTTCTCAAACGTCTGAATTCTATTAAGCTTTCTCTGTCTTCATGAGCCCAGTGATTGACAGTTTAAGTAATACATTGATATATAAGCGCAATCTTGAAAAAACAAAAAAAAATATCACTGAGTAATTACACAAACATTCAATAACTCCAAATTAATATACAATAACAGTCATCCTTCTATATAAGAGAGAATACACATGATGGAAAAAAGTTCAAGATTGGTATCTACCTTGAAAGTATGAAGTAAGTGTTGTAGCAGAACGATCACGTTTGAAAAGAATTAAAATAAAAGGCCAGCCTGCATTCCACATCCCAGCATGTTGTTCTGGGTTCCAGATATAAAGAAAAACCACTCATACAAAAAAAAATCCAAAAAAAACAAAACCAAAAACAAACAAACAAACAAAAAGCCCCCAAAAAACCACACACACTTCAGAGTTCAACACTGATCTGACTACTAGTCTGATTTTTGGGCGCCTGTTTGCAGATGCAGTAGAGTTATCAATCCGAGCAGACACACAATCCGGGTCCAATGTCACTTCTCCTCATTATGTTAATAGTTAATACATGCAAATGAAAACACTCTAGCAATTTGATTTCTTTGAAGATAGTTTGCATATTGTCTTAGCCATAATGACTGTACACTTCTCTCAGCCTAGATTTATGCAAGGGTAGTTTAGTTCATTTTTATCAGCTCAAGTTCATTTTGGTTGCTACTGGAATGTACGTGTGTGTTTCTTTTTTACCTTTCACCTAATTACCATTCAGGTACCATAAGCAGATTTTTCATGCTATTGGTGTTTTTCTTAATTAAGAAACAAATGAATTCTCCCTAGCAAAAAAGATGGAACAACAGAGTAAGATGCCAGAGGCTGATGTTCTGCTTCTTAATTGAAGCTGCTTCATTGTTAGGTGTCTGTTATGAGGGGGCAGAAGTGTCAGGAGTTTATTGTGAATAGTATGAAAATAAAAGCATATATAGTACTTTTTAAATTGTGAATGAATACAGAAATATTTGCTTTACTGGCATAACTCAACTAAACCATTCTCCCTTCCTTTAGGAGAGTAGGTTCTTTAAGTGTAAATTATTTTTCACATCTGGAAAGCCCCAGGTTCTAATCTCAGCCCAGAGTAAATTCCTTTCTTTTTCCTTTGTCTATTATCTGCACCCTGCTTGTGAGCTCATGTTGTTCAATTAAGGAGGTACCTGAATTTACCAGTGAGAGGAATTTTGTTTCTTTTCCTTCATCCTTTCAGCAAAATAAGTCTCTCTCACTCACTCCCTCATTCCCCACCCCCCACCCTCCCACACTCTAAGTCATGCTTTTTTTGCTTCCTTTTAAGTGTTGTGTTTTCCCATACACTTGAAACACCACCACCACTAGCACTTGTAAGAAATCCATGACAGCATGCTAGTCAGGATAATATTCCTCCATTGTAATTTAACAAGAAATTTAGAACTTCTAAGCATCAAGGCCTTCTAGGAGAGCTCCATTTTTCTTTTAGAGCACCTAACATCTTCTTTTGACATCTTCTTTCAAGGGTCACAGCCCCCAAAACTATATGGCTCATGTCACAGGAGTAAATTGGGACTTGAACACAGAGAATTAATTTGGTTTTAAGAGTCTGGGACTCCAACACATGGTCAAACACCAGCCTTAGCCACACAGCTTAAATGCAGAGACCACCACCGACACCTTACTTCTAATAAATACATATTAATTGTGTAAAAACTGAAAATCAAATATCTGACAAAGACTTCTGTGACGCTGTGCCCAAATCCTACCACTCCTCATGGACACTATCTGTTTCTACAGGAATTGTAAGAATGTAAGAACTACAAAATCAGTATCTCCCTGCACACACAAGAAATTAACTCACTTTTCTATTCAGACACTTTTCCATTATGTTAAAGGGGAATGCCAGGAAAAGGATGAAAACCAAAAATGTTTTTAGTACAGTATTAACCACAGATCATTTTTGAGATAATCCATACCACACTGAAACAGAACACTGCATATTGTCTTTAAAAAACAGAAATAGGTCTGTTCCCAATAGAAATTGATCTTCTGTAGAAAATCTTTTTCTATTTTCTCCATCTGCTTTGACGCATGGTTTTGGACACAAAGTGTCAAATTTATTTTCTGTTAAATCAATACTATCATACTAAGAGTTTCAGTGTTAACACTAAATTGATATACCTGTTGATGTAAAGTATGTGTCATAATACACCGATGTATTTTTAAATGGAAATCGTGGAAATGTGTGAGAAGGACTTTTTTATTCCCACTTCCTTCCTTTGCGCATTTGCTGGAGGTTGTTTTTTTTCTCTCAGCGCTTGATCCAACACATAAAGCAATTTAACACTATGCAGCTTCTATTTATAAGTCTGTTTTTCCAAAGAAAAATACTAAAATTTTAGCTTTCTTCTTCTTAAAACATACAAAGATGACATACATTATAAAGAAATCAAAGATTCAATTTTGTTCACTTTTCTACTGATTTTATATATGCAATTCCTTAAAACTTAACTGTTCTTATTTTACACCATTCTCAGTGAGAAGAAAAGCAAGCTCCTGTCTGTACTTTAATTTCACATAAAGCTACAATCACCGCTCACAAGCAAAAAAAAAACCTCTTCACTGACTGCGCTCCCTCTTTCTTGCACCTCTGCTGCAGTCTCAACTTCATTTTTCCTCTCAATCAGTCTCTGACCTCCTCACATGGTGTCCCTGCCAAATTCTTGGCATTGGAAGTGAGGGGGAAGAGGCCATACCATAAGCGTGTTGATAATGAGGAGATAGAAATAGAAAACCAGCTGGATTGTCCTAATAAAGTATGTCTGGGATTCAGAGACACAACAACTCCCTGTTCAGGTCACTGTTCAGCATTTTAACCCTTTTCGTTCCAGACTGACCTTTCACTGATCTCCATTAAATTATTAAATTAACATTTAATATGAAATTATAGTTGAAAAATTCACTTTGATTTCAATGAAACCTATGACCTGTTTCCATCTAACTGTATTTCAATTATGCCATTTTCACCAGCTACACATAAGTAAGTTCTTTTTGCTCACCGTTTTTCTCCTTTTCTGGTATCTTAAAAATGCCAATACTGTCATATTTATCTCTGTTCTTTTGTCTTGGTTCACTGATGCAATTTAAGAGCTTTCTAAATCTGTAATATAAGTTATTGGGGTTTTTTTACATCAGTTATTAAGAACTGAAAACAAAATGGGTGTTAATACACAGACACACACAAAAAACCTAAAACAAACAAAACAGCCACCCTTAATTTACCTACATTGGCGACCACTTACTTCTAAGAAATCCCTATTTAAGCTGATGCGGTTCCATCATTTACAGTATCACACTCCAGAAGTTCCCCACACTGTCCTCATATTCATTTATAGCAGTGATAAGACCTTCAACCAGGACACAAATCAAGAAGGAAGGAAGATAAACGTTGTGGTTTTGGTTTTGCTTCTTAGTCACACTTCACATCTTTTCACAAGCACTATCAAGCAAAAAGGGCACAAACTCAATGCCCTCAAAGTCATAAACAGGGTGGCCAAAGAGCCTTTTGTTACTCAGCTTATTTGCTCCTGCTGCATTCGTTCTCCAGTGACTGGTTACACAAAAGTAGAATACCAGACATAACACAAATATGAAGGATAGTCCTCAATTTCTTGAAAATTTGCCACCATTTCCACTATGGTAAAACTTCAGCAGCTTTGCTAAAAAATTTCAGTTACTCATTTAGAAAAGTGTTCTTAAGCTATTTATAGAAATGGTGATCCTGTAGTTGTAATTTCCCAGCTGTTACGAGACAGCAGTACTATATCTGATGATACATTTCCTAAAACCCAAAACAAAACAAACCACACTTGAAAAATGGTTGTTACCACTAAAGTTTTGTAGAGGGATTTTCACTCTGGAAGTATTCTTCAAAAAAGAAAAAAACTAACTTGCAGACAATGAAAAAAACAGGTTGTAACACATTAATGAAGACATTCTAACAAAACACTGATGTTCAATTGTTAGAAAACTGTTTCCTCTAAGGTAGTACATATAAATGTATAACAATAGTTACTCCCTCAGCAGTAGCCAGCAGGTCATTGAGATCCACTTTTTATATGCATTTCTATTTACTGGCAATTTTGAAAAGTGCTTTGGAGGTCAAGAGCGATGACCAAGAAACAGTGTCTTTCCCCAACTTTACGATTCCCAAATTTACATTATTTACCCAACAATCACTAACTTCTTCCCATGTGCCTGGTGCAACAAGCATGTGTATAAGGTTTAGCCTAAGTGCTCCATATAGGGAACCCACAAAGGAACACACGGTACTACTTCTGTATTATTTCTGTTAATTCAGTAAACTGTTGGCCTTTGGAGTCCCTTCAGCTGTACAGGCAGCTCATATATATATATATATATATATATGTAAGAGCTATTTATTTATTTTTTATATATATATATTTATGAGAATGTACATGTCAAAGACTTGTCAATATCTTATTGGGCCTGACATTATTAGAATTACATGATCAAGGCAATAAATTCCATCTTCCTTTTTAATAAGATGTATTTCTAACATTAGCAAACTCTCCTGTAGAGATTAGTAAGGTTAAAAGTACACTAGAAACTGTACTTTATCAGGCAGAACAGGTCACAAAGGTTCAGGGTTCTATTCCAGGCTTTACCGGTACCTGCCTGATAAATAATTTCCAGTCTCTGGCTTAGAGTTTTGCCAAAAACTGGGTAATGATATTGATTGTTCTTCAAACAGGAAAAACACAAAGAACAAACTACTACTTTCCAAATTATTGGAGGACACATAAATCTCACACTAAATGCAAAAAAAAGTCTGTCTACTAATTCTACCTACAGATTACTCTATTACTAACCAAGAACACAAACAATAACCTGTAAATCACTCTTCATCAGTAGAGGATATATGGCTTTACCATGACTGATCGGTAGTTTGCTTTTAACACCAGAAAGAACACAAGAAAAGTGGAAACATGATACATGTATTCTTATTACACTGGCAAAATATATAATTCCTATAGCAAGGTCACAAATACTCAATAACAACAGTTTTGCTCCAACAGAGATTAAGTAATTATCATTTGATAAGTAACTACCGTCAGATATAAGGGATGAACCACTCAGTCAATCAAAAGCCAAAAAAAAGGAATGGCATAATAATCTAAATATGTATTTGCTGTTATATGCATGTTATCACAGGCATAACACCTTGCCATTGCATGAACCCACAATTAGAATGAGTATCATTAATGTGCAACACAAAATGGAATTTTAACATTCATTCCATGTGCTTCACTAATACAGTACTATTTCATACAAAATGCTGAACACTTAACACACTCTCCTTAAGTTCCTCTAAAAAGATGATTAATTGTACACTAAAACAGATATCAGAGGTGCCTTTTCTTAACTTTTCTTAACACTTTACATCCAAATCCAATCACATAATTCAGATATCAAAATACATTTGAATGTATAAGCTATCAAAGTTATCACCAATCTCAGCTTATGGATTTTCAGTGTTCACGTATGTAGCACAAACAAGTTCTATGCTCTTGCCTCACAAAAGAAGAAAGAAAAGGAAGGACAAACAAAGGTATTGTGATGTCCTAAATTCCCTGGATTCAGTTATTTCTTTCTGTTTGCTTGGGAATGAACAAGTAATGCTTCACTCTTCACAATACTTTCCTTTCTAGGAAGAGATCGAACTCAAACTGACTTCTTGAGGCTTTTCTCATGTTTTACACGTTTAAAGTCATCCTCACAAAACTGAAATTTAATGTAAACAAGCAAGAATAAAACAGCAAATATTCAACACGTTACATGAGAACAACTTAGAATGTAAAAGCTAAAGCATAAAAATCAGGACCTTTTGTGAAAAGCAAAAAAAAAAATAATAAAAAAAAATTAAAAAACCCCAGATGACCACATATGGGCAAAATATTGTCCTATGAATAATTCAATCTGAGCTAAACTAAGTGTTGTGTGATAGCTCAGTTCCCATAAATACATTTTATTTTCACCAATCTTACATTATTTTTCAAAAGCTGAGATCAAAGATCATCACTCATTTTCATGCAAAACTTACTTCTGCCAATCTCTGTGTCTTTTTCTTATAAAGGTAATTTACAGAAATTCAAAATTCTTCATTTACACTCCTGTTTTGTATCATTTCTATTAGCAAAACTATTCATCTCTACAAATGCGGTCCAGTTTTGCATGATATGTCTGCTTTCTTTGTAATGTAATACTGCTACACATTCTGGTATATTATAAATGAGAGCTACATAAAGTAAGTAATTAAGCATAAATTGAAGATGCATCATCCTTGAGGTGCAAAACACCAGTAGACTCTCCATTGGCCTTTGTTGTTTGTTGTTTTAAGAAAAATTTGGGCATAATAGTCTGCATGAAAATGCCTGGCATCTTAAAATCAGAATGTAAAACATCTGATATATATGGAAGAGGAACTGGTTTTAGCACGGCAGTTCAAAATTTCAAAACTTAGGAGAACAACCTAGGGAAGACAAACTGTGTATGACTGTGCCTGTAATAGTGCAACATTAAAATCTATGACACAGAACCTTTTTCCAAGAGCAAAGTCCACAGCACAAGCAAAAGCTTAATAAAACAAGCACGGCATACTATACAAGTTAGAGGTTTCATGGTAGCTCCCCCTATTTATGATCTTGCCATAAAGTAAGATTTGAATCTGAAATTAAGTATTTCTGCAATCTTTTGGAAGACAGAAGGGAAAACCTTCCATGAGCTATACTTGCTATGTTAACACGCATTAACGTCCAAGGTATATAATGCATTTATATTAAACACACATGGAATTTTCCAGTAAAGGAGGATAACAGTATAGCTTAACAGAAACAGCCATGAAGGAATCTAGAGGCTACTCCTGATCAGGTTAGTTAAGGCATCCTATCTGATTTCAGTGAGAGCTGTAGGTGTTGAGAATCTTGTAACATCAGGCATCAACTAATGAAAAAAAACCAAAAAAACCCACCAAAACTAAAATGCCCATGGATTGAAAAGTATGGTCCCCAGTAGGAAACCTCAAATGTAAGCTTTCATTTTCATATTACTGAAATGGAGGTAATATTTCCAGTTTACATGTTTCAAGGGTCCTGTTTTAGATAAAGAATGCAAGATTACTTGAAAAATTCAAAAATAATTACATCATAATTTCAGGCTACTTGCTTATGACTATTATCTTTACCTGTAGTATGTTATTCTCTTCAAACAAAATAAGTGTATTATATATTAAATTGTTGCTATACATCAATCCATGCTTCAATTCATTCTAATTCTCACACATATTGAGAGATATATATATATACAAGTTCATTTAAATAAGGATGATTGCAACAGATTCTTAAAAGAGGTTGTTTGAAATAATTTTCAACTTCAAATTATTAGTCAAAGCACTTCCACACATGCTGAAAACCAACATTTCTATTTAGTTTGTAATTACTATTTTTATATCTTTTTCTTTCACGTGCCCTGTTACAGTTATTCAAATAATTACTTGCAAATATGAACTGCCATTGAAGAATCATGTATCAGTTTAGTGTTCAGCTCACCACATATGAGAGTGAAGCCTCTTAAAAGATGCCAAATAATGCCATCTGCATCTTGGTACTTTTAGTAACAGGAACATCTGTCCACTAAGAAATGGATAAAGACTAGCAAACGGATTGCAAATTATTTAAAAATGTTTTTCTTATAACAAATCAATATTTTAATAGTAAATGTGATTAGTCTTCACCAATTCTTTTTTATGTTTTATAACACCCCTGTAAACAAAATCCGTATCACTGCACAACTCAGAACTTCAGTAAATAGCATTTTGGAAGAATGCAGGGCTAGATTAACATAAAACTGTACCAAGTTAAACATAAAAGACAAGCCAAAATTGCAATTATTTTCCTGACGGCATCACGTAAATCCATATTGTCAAAAGATTTTTCTGTAAATGCAAAAGTGGATTTTCATTTTCAAAGACAAATACCTTGGTGCAAACTGGGTGCCATTCTTCTCTTACACTGGCATTGCTGGTGCACAAATGACTCTGAAAACTTGAAAGAATTTACACACAGCAAGAGTTACACTCCAAATGTTTTTTCTCATTTGTTTCATAATTTAAAGGCCATAGCTTCAAAACCAATACTTTGACTGACAATCAATTTTGAAAAACAAATTTAGCCAAAATTCAGGGCATAAAAATGCTGTTCCTGAATTTCACCTTCTTTTTTAACAGTGAAAACTTCAGAACCAAGAGTCAAAGAATGTCAGAATCAATGTCAGACTAATCAGACCAGTCATAACATCCCCAAAGCACACTCCCACTTAAATGAGATTTCCTAAGCTGCAGGACTAATCATAAAATTACACAGTCTAGCTGGTCTAAGTAGCTGATTGCTACTCTTCATTTATAAGAACTGCTGATCTTGATTATTTTGGCTATATTATTTTTCCCTTTTTGATTCACCAACCCAAATTTTCCTCTTTGTATAACTAAAAGGGTCTCAGTTGTGTAGCCCAGAGATGTAAAACTGCCAGACGGGCACCAAAGCAGGCTGCCGACCTGGTCCAACCCAAACAGAATACTTTGAAGAAAAGTCTAATAAAGCTCTCTTCATTTTTATTAGGCATAAAATCACATCTTGAGAAACTTCAGTACAACATGTCCAAAAAAGAACTACTTATTCTGTAATGCAACATGTTTATCAAAGAAACACCTGAAAATCTGAACCCTATGTGCAAATTATACATAAGTTTTTAAAGCTTATTTCAGACCATTTGCGGTAACGCTGTGAGAGCTCAGTATAATAACGTATGAAAACTTAAAAAGCTATGATGCCAAAGGGATGCACCATGATCTTAATAACAATGGAGAAGCTCCTAAACACTTCCACAGTCTTGTCTTAAATGTGCATTCATTAATACTTCTCTAAGCCTTGAGTTCTGTGTTTTAAAACACACCTTTAACGTATACCTCAAAAAAGGTTTACAAAATAGCCATGATAAAACTGTGCATTTCTTGAAAAAGACCGTTTTTGTAATTATTATTTCTTAATTAAAAGAAGCCCACAGAGATTAGACACTAAGAAAACAACCTTTCTTGGAATATAACTAATCACTGTTCAAATGACCACCAGTTCACCTGCACTGATCACTTATTACTGGTAACACTCCAGGTTATACTACAGGTTCTTTCATACTGCATTCCAGCTATACTATCAGCAATACAGCACCTTGCAGAATTCATCTTACTGATATTAAGCCAGCAGCATTAGCTGAGACCCAACTGTCCTTTGGAGATGTGACCCTTAAAACTCAGAGAAAAGCGATACATTATAAAGGATTTCTAGAGAGTATCAAACTGTCCAAAAATCTAAATTCAAATCCAAGCTGTCCAAATTCCAATTCTGTGGCAGTTGTACACATTTTCATGGCCGTCTTCAAAATCTTTTTCATTCCAAAGCTATTATGTCTTGATTTTCATTTGCACATTTTTTCTCCTTCTGTGACTATTACGCAGAGAACACTAATTGTAAATGTACTCTGAAAAAAAAAAACAAATCCAACCACAGAAACCCCCATAAACATTCAGCTGTTCATGGTATGGTCATAGATTGATAAATTATCTCCCGTTCACAAAAACACACTTCACATAAATTTATTTTAATTATATTTAAGTATAACATACTAATTGCTCTTAATCTAGTGAAAAATACATACTTCTGTATATAAGGTACAATGTGCTATCCTGTACATAATGGGTCACAGAATAACAATATTTCACAAGTTGAAATTAATTTCTCCACAACATTTCATTACAGTCCCTCAATATGTACGTAACGTAAAACTCACTGCAGCAGCAGTGACAAATCTACTGTGGAAACCAGTAAATCAGACTGTTTATAAATCATATAATGCTATAAATTATGACTCTTAAAGTAAATACAGAAATTAAACAGCAAAAAACAGTTATTTCTGGAATTCACATGTCCAAAAGGTATACTTCTTCTGTTTTCACTCCCTCCTCTCACAACTTAAGAGTCTTATTTTTGTATTAATACTGATCAGATTACTTGGCCTTTCAATTGACCATGGAAAGTTAAGTCTTGTAACTGAAGAAAACCTTAATCCAATACCCCACCTTGTGGGAACCCAGCACTGTCTGACACTATACAGAAACCGACCTTTTTGTCCTTCAGACTTGCCTACCAGGCCCCATCTTCTATCGCAAAAGCCAAATCATCTGATCCCAAACTAACTGTCAACTGCTTGTGATGGTGGGGAAGCCAGACATCAATCAATCAGTTTTTATCAGAGCCACTCTTCGTTTTTCTGTTGTGCTCATCTTATCATCTGACCCAGTTGTAGCCCTGACTTCAGAAGCTTAAGTAACTTGATGACAAAATATGCGTCTGTTTGTCCAAGATGCACATTGTTAAGGAGTGCACTTGTATTTTTAGCAACTAGCTAATATTTTTTCCAGATAAACTGCCAAATATTTGAGATTTTTTTCTCCGTTCTTAAATTTCCTAGTATTCACCGAAATACCACAATTGGAACCATTATCAAGTAAATTTTGTGCGTTTGTTTTTGTTTGTTTTTTGTTTTTTTTTTAAACACAGAAATATGTATGTGTTTTTATTAAAAAAATTACGCAGTTTCCTTAAACACTTAAGCTAGTTGCAAGCCAAGGGCCTCTCAGAGGTACTCCATCCTATTCACACACACGGTGCTATTCAATTGTACTTTAACATTTTTCATATGAATATAGATTATTGACACATTTAAAGCGCTCAAAAAAAACCAGTACTTCTATGGACACACAGATTTTTCTCTTCTGCATCCTACAAAACTAGAGTGTTTTGTCTATGTTTGTTCTGAAATGGATGAAACACGATTAGCAAATAAATACTTAAAAAACACTATGATTGAAAGCTTCCAAAAATGATCTGTTACTGCTTCCAAAAGACTTCTCATACATATTTATTAAATGAAGAATGTAACATGAGAAGGTGGGAGGGTGTGGAGACAGGGTTTTTTTTAGAAAAACTACTGCTACTTCAGCTTTGGTAATTCTACCATTGTCTTTGTTGGTTTCACAACTATGTCCTAGTTCGATGCATCAATTCAGATGGTTCATTTTCTTTGCATAAAGCTATATAAAGCATCTGACAAAAATCCTTGCTGTACTTCTTAAAAACTTCTCAGAGAAGGGTTCTTTATTGCCATTTAATATGAAGCCTGAATTTGAAAGTGAAAAGTGAAGATAAAAATCTCGGGATCTATAGAATATACACATAATTTCAAGTAGATCTGACAATGTCTTTGCAGTTTTTTCTCATTACATCTTATAAATATTAACCTTCATATTTGATAATAGAAATATGATCAAGTCTTAAGTAGCAGGGTTCTAATGATGATCCCAAATACACAAGTAAAACACAGCACTCCTTTGAGGCTTGTGCTGAAACCACAAAAGTAAAAAATAACACCCTATACAGAATTTCTTCTCAGCCTAAATGAACACGTGTGTATCATCAGAAAAATTTATTTTCAAGATTATTCCATTTCAGCAGAGAAAATCTTCACAATAGACAAACTAAAAGGCTTCTCTCACCATATTTGAGTCTATAAGGAATTTCTTATTTTACAGTAGAATTCACTGTATTACCATTAAAAATCACTTTACAATAATAATTGCAAGTATGTTTAAAAAGTAATTATATTTTTCGATACAACTTTTGCCACAAAAATATGTAGACTTTTACTTCTTATAGATAATACAAAAAGGAACACATATGGCACAGAAGACGAAACCCGAACCATGAAATTCCTTTGAACATAGTGAAAACACTTCATTTAAACCTAGTCTGTATTCTACTCTACATTCTAATTTTACATACACTAAACTGTTAGATACCATTTGTGGTCGTGGGTATTTTTAAGCTCCCATCCTATACACATTTCATATTCATTTTAAGCATTAACAACAGTACTAGTTCTATGAATGAAGTTAAAGATTATGTTCCTTAAGTTTCTCATATTTTTATACCATCCAAAAAAAATCTTAGATTGATAGGAAACCCAGTAATGTGGGAAATTCTGTAGTATTTTACTGCAGTTGGCATCAGACCTTTATTATTTGGAAAGGCAAAATGGAAAACTATCTGGATTCAAGAAGATTTTTACTGTCCTCTGCTATACAGAATTTAAGGTTAAAATATCACGAGTACAGTAAAAATGACACGTGACATGCAGTTGTATCAGCTAATTCATCTGAAAGCTTCAGTTGTCTGGAAGAATAACGCAACATCAATTTAAGTCACCTATGTGAGTGCAAAGAGTAATGTATGAGAAGAGTTCATAAAGATGTATCAAAGTAACTCCCTAATTACTAAAACACTTTTATTTTCAATACTCTTACTAAATTGTGTTCACTTTGTAAAACTTCTGTAATTGAACAAACCTTGATTATAAAAGTTTCATAAAGCAATATGGTGGCAATCAAAAAATAAGAAAGTTAAAGATCACACTCTAGCTTTATTTACACACTTGCAGTTAAGAAAATGAATGACTATAAATAAAGATTGAAGAGACAAATAAGCCTTACACCCAATTAGCTCTAAAAATATAAAAGGTTTCTGAGGATAAATACATCATCTCACTTCCTAAATATGTTTTAAATACTAGTTAACGCTTCAAAATATTAAAAAATATTAGCATTTACGAAGTGTGACAGCGTTACACAACACCCTTCCTCAACACAAGAAATATGAGATATATGAAAAATGAGAAGATAGATGGAAAATAATGAAGATAAGATTTATTCAATATCTGTAATAGGAAGACAGGAACATTTTTTGTTTATTGCAATATTTTAACTTATACAAACTGATTTCAAGGTTCTGATTACACAAACAGCATCAGGAACTGTTAAAATGCAACTGAAGATTGTATACATTTATATCAAACTGGACTTCTTTTTCTTTTTTAAAAAAGAAAAATCTACTGTGACAACTGTCTGCATCTGCTACCAACTCATGATGGCACAACCTTTCAAAGCATTAGATAAAACTGAATAATCAATGAGAAATGTCAATACCGAAAAGTGATTCCTTCTGCAGTTTAAGCTTTATGCAAGTGTTTGGGTTTTGTTTGGTTGGGGTTTTTTCACAATTTTTATATGAACTCTTCTTCACTATTGCAAATGTACTGAATTGATCTTATTACATTTGGGATTTCCTAAATCAGTATTTATCTGCATCAGTGAAACACACATACTTTTTGTTACTTCTCACCGTAGGAATTAAAAATAAATAAAGAAATTGATAAATAAATAAAAAAATAATACAACTAGGAGGCAAGCATACTGATACTCTTCATCTATACACATCTTTATTTATATATTCATCTCAAATAAAGCATGTCCTATCAAACAAATAATTATATACATATATTTACAAACAGCTGGGTAAAGAAAGTGCACTTGTGTCGCAAAGCAAACCTTGTATTTGCAGTCATTAAGTCTTTAAATCTCTCGGAGGGAAATTTAACCACACTATGACTATACATACTAAAGTCTCAGGTGCATTGTCTGAGATAAGAACTTTTAAGAAGCACTTAAAAATATAGAAAAAGGGATCTCTGACATGATAAACCAGCATTATCAATATTTTATCATCACAAACTCATGAGATAATGGCAACAACTTATAAAAGACAAAAATAACTGTAACATTCAGATTTTCCATTATGTCTATTTGCCAATAATTCCAGTGAGTGGAATACTGATACTATTTCTCTATACTTCTCAAATACTTTCTTGCAAAATCTCTGAAGGGAGAATTCATAATAAAATATACTCTTTCTACCAATTCATAATCTACATTTCTGCACTAATTCTACAGTTAACTAAGCGGAAGAAGCCCTATCCATACATTGCATGGGATAAGCAATATTACTGCATAGATGCTATAGAATTTCCGTACTTTCACTTTAAATGCCATTTGTCCGATGCACAAATTACTAAACTGTAAATAATCCTGACTACACAATTCTCCTCTACCATTGTGTCATCTCAAAAAGACAATCCGACAGTAATGGTAATGACACCCTCTCAGACAAGCCTGTGGGCATTAATATTTAAATCTTACCTATCCCCTGTGATTGGAATTCAGCCTCTATTCACAAACAAAAACTAAATCAATGTTCTTAGAGTTCAAACTAGATCCCTAAACAGTTTGCCACTCTCCATGCACAGATAAGATAAACTTTCTTTGACCCAAGAGATGAAGTTGCCATGACGATCAGAGAGTCCACTTTCTATATTGATATTTTGCTGATGTAACAACAAATAGAACCAGATCCTAGGGCTGATAATGGTGATTAATTAATACTAATATTGATCCCTACAAGCAAGAGACAAGGCTATTAACTTGAAGCCTGAAAAGTCAATTGTTACCTGTGGCAGAGATACTAGAAGCTGATTTTGAAACATAATAAACAAATGTGCTATCTTTATGATAATACCTTTAAAGGGGTACATCACTTTCTCAAACACAGTAATTTAACAATTTAAACCTGTTATTTTAGTTACATCTTCTCATCTGCATCCAAAGGAGAGAAATGAACTTCAAGATTTCCAATAGAAGCTACGCAAAATGCTACAAACCGAATACCTATAACATGAATTACTAAAAGCACTTTTAAAGAATGCAGTGCAAAGAAAGCTTAAGCAGACTTTTTTAAAGACTATATAATAGAAAAGCCATAGGACTTTGAATAAAATTGGTGAACATACATTTATCTAGTAGGAAGTCTATTTTGTCCCTCATCTGAATAGAGAAAACTAATAAAAACCTACAGGTGATTGCTTCACTGGGAAGATAACAACCTTAAGGGTATATCCATACAAATCAAAGAGCAAGACTGGCTTCACCTTACATTTAATTTATAAGCTATATTTAAATTAACTGCAATTATATCTTTGTGTTAAAGTGATTATTTACAAACTAAAGTCAGGACATACATACTGTTAAAATACCTCACCAAGAGTCTCCAGGATTCCTTTGCCCTCTTTAGGTACATATTTTTAAAAGTCTCA
>VWZF01006093.1:1273664-1276862 GCA_013396755.1 Sclerurus mexicanus
ACTAAAGCAGCACGGGCGAGCGCGGGTGGGCGCAGAGCGAGGCGCGGAGGGCCGCGGGCGGCGCGGCAGCCGCGCGTGGCCGGCGGGGCGCTGCCCACGGGCTCCCCGCGGGAACTTGCTCGTCTTTTGCCCCACACACCTTCTGCGATCCTCTAGTACTTACTGCAGCCCAGGCTCGGCACGGGTCTGTTCGCACGCGTTAGGCGCAGAAAGTTGCTGAGTGGCAGGCACGGCGCTCGCAAGCTGGTTTGTGTGCTCTCCCGGCGCTACTTCAACTTGGAAACACATGAGCGATCCCGCTCCGAAACACGGAGCAATAGTTTGAAGAGANAATAATAGCTCATGAGAGAAGGGTTTTTTTGGTAGGTTTTCTTGGTTGTTTTTTGGGGTTTTGGGGGTTTTGTTTTTGGGTTGGTTTTTTGTGGGTTGTTTTGGTTTTGGCTTTTTTTGAGGAAGGGAGAAGAAGAAAAAAATACAGACCTGGAAAGAAAAAAAACCTGAAATTTTTGGGACAAAACATTGGGGCAAAATACATAATTTATCACTGTATTATCAGGAAATCCAGGCAGTCTAATCAAGGAGCACTGAGTGACTATTTTTTGCCTTATCATCCAAAGTGGTGGAAACGGAGAAGGAATTATCAGGCTTCTGCAGATTGCTGGGCTGGAATTTTAATGGTAATAATCGGGTTTCTGATGGTATATCTTCTCCGCTTATCTTTCCCATTATCTCCCCTTATCTGGCCAGTCATCAGAGCAAATTAATGGTGCTCTTTCAGCGTCGCCTTTTTATCGCTGCCCAGAGAGCACCCAAGGGGAAAGAATAAGCAAAATATTAAAATACTGCATAAATCACAATTTTAGATAGCAGGGAACTGTATGCAGTAAAAGAAAAAAACTGTGCCCAACAACCTTTTTGTCCTTTAAATTGACTGTCTTCAGAGTTTCCAGTGTAAGCTGACTTCTTGCTTGTCACAGAGCTTCTAAACTGTGCATGTTTTATGAGCAACACTTTCTGTTTTATTCACAAACTGGAGAGTTTTCAAACTTGAAGACAGTGGTCTAGCCTTGTCACTAGTGAGTCCATTATTTTTTACTGGCTGTTTTTATGATCAGCATTTTCCAGATCTGATTTTAATGTAAAAAAAATAAAATTTTTAAAAGTTCACTTATTTATGCATGATGCACTGCACGGCTTGATAAAAATACCAGAATCTGAAAACATGTTAGCAAAGACTGCACTGTACCAGAACAAAACTTCTTCATCTGAGAAATACCACTTATGGCTAGCCAAATAGTCACAGAAAACTCTGTAGTAGAGATGACTGATTTAAATCAAAATGACTTTACAGCTACAAGAAAGAACCCCCCACTGACACTTCCAAAGCTATCATCTAGAACGATTATAGTACATAATTTATCCTCCAACTCTTGCTGACCTTGTTTTACTTGTAACTTCAATGCAAATTCAATACAAAAACATAGTCAAGCGATTAAAAGCGTGCGGAAAATAGTCTTCTGTAAACACTGTTCAAATATAGTCACACACTTTCTACATAGACTTTTAGATGTACATTGTTGCATATATGAAAACATACACATGCAAACCACTATATTGCACCTGATCGTGACAAATAAATTTCTGGTTTATCACCTTCAGCATACTGTGCCATATAAAAAAGCCACAGATTGCTTTGTGACTTGTACCAGCAACACAGCACCTTAATACCCTCCAAGCACTTTTCAGTCATTGTGAGAAGAGACACATAAATGAAGATGATAACAAAGTATGCAAAACCAAAATCAGATGAGGGGTTTTGTGACAATCAATTCACATTATTAACAATCAAAATATCAATCACAGACTAGAAAGTCTTCCTAAATAATGTTCATAAACACATCACATAAAATGCACAGTTTTAAAGAATACCATTTAAATTAATATTAAATAAGACAGGCATAAGTTTAAAAGCACATAGCATATTTATTTAGGAATATCAATTTCCAAAGTAGATCAAAGTTTCCTGATTCACAAAATTATATTCAACTCAAAAATATGTCACAGAAAGTTTCAATCATTTATTAAGCTACTTCAGTAAACCGAAAACTAAATCTGAAATCATGGTGGTTATTTGTATTTATCAGATAAAACTGTAAAAAGATAATTTCTACAAAGCAGGGATTCTCAGCCAGTACTACTTGAACACTTTACAGTGGCCAATCTTATTTGACATGAAGCTGATTTTCTTCTTTTACAAATCAATTTGCCAATTCAGTACATATTCCATCCAAAGTGGGCTATTAATAAGCATTCTGGAGTCAGAAATCAATAAGGAAAATACTACTTAAAGAGCTTCTCCACGTCCCATGACGCTTACTTTGAACCGAGTTCTGTAATACAGAACATCAATGAAGATACATCAGACCAGTGCCGCTGATTTTATAACAAAATTATTTATAGACCCTGTTTGGAAACGCCTGACACTTCCTCTAGTCCCGACCGCTAGACTTGTTGGGATGCATAAACTAAAGCACGAAAAAGTTTATGAAGTTAAGACTGTCGTGTGTCACAAGCAATAAAAGTGAATTATGAGCACTAGTAGGCTGCGTATCTTTCAACAAAAAGCCCTCAGCACACCTGTTCCCCAATACAGNAAAACCGAGACAGTGAAGAGCCTGCTCACTCGGCATCGGAGCAGCTCGCGGCTTTCCCTCACGTCCCCTTTCCCTCTCCCCATCCTCAGCCTCTCTGGCAAAGTTTCACCCTGCGGTCCGTACTCCGGACCCCGCTATTGCTCCCCGCGGCCACCTCTCTCGCGTCTCCCAGGAACGGATAAATAAAAGTCTGTTAACAGAGGGAGCCCCCCTCAGGAAACTTACGTTTGATCTGCCTGGGTTTGCTCTGTTTCCTTCGGGACATGCTGCTCGGCGTCCGCTCCTGCCTTGCTCCAGGTACAGGAGTGGAGCTGGGAGGGGACGGGGGTGGAGGGAGGGTGACAGATCAACAGACGGGATTCATAGAGGAGCCGGCAGCCGCCGTGAGATGCAAAGTCAAACGACAGAAAAACAGGGAGAGGGGAAAGAGTGTGTGAGCGTGTGACAGAGGAAGAGGGGAACAGAAACGGAGATCGGGGTGGGTGAGACGGAGAGCGAGAATGAGGGGAGAGAGAAGCAGAAAGAGCAGAGGGAGGGAGCAGGG
>VWZF01006093.1:1277400-1316696 GCA_013396755.1 Sclerurus mexicanus
TGCCGCCGCGGCGGGCAGCGCTGGCCCCGAGCGCCGCCTGTGCCGCCGCACGCACGGACGGACGGACGGACGGACGGACGGACGGGCGAGCTGCCCGCGCCCTGCCCTGGCCGTCCCCCGGCCACCCGCGGGTAGCCTGGGGTCACGGCGGGTGCCGGCTGTGCGGACATCGCTGTTTGCCCCCCAGCTCTTGACTCCTGAGCGAGAGAGGGAAACAAGCCGACTGGATTCCCTCGGCTTCGTTAGTTTTGCCCTTCTAAATAGTAGTAATAGTGAACATTATTTTTCTTGCACAGTAGAAGCCAACATCTGATGCTCCCGTTACCGATACGGGTTAAGTGTTTTGACAAAGCTAAAACAATTAGCAATGCTCATGTTTACAGTCTCTGTCTTTAGGACAAAGTTTCTCTGAAACATTATGTTTTAATGACTTGAATACTCTCATTTACATATATAGTTGTCAGTGACTCGCTATGAGCAGACTGTGCTTTCTGTACATTGTACAATGCCGAGCATTGCACACCCATTACCAACGTTCTCAGTCTTGTCAAACACTAACTTTTCAAAAATCTTGGAGAAAAAAAATCAAAAGCAAAACAAAACACCAACCACGCATACAAAACGGAATCAGCCTGATTTCGCTGATGCCAAGTAATGGCATTTGATGCTGAAATGTCTTTATTACTGTGCTTTCAGGAATTTCAGGACTGACACAAGAATGTAGTACAACATTAAATGTTCTTACAGCTTCGCTAGCAGGAATTAAATTACTTATGTTCAGGTAAACTTAAGCATTGCTATAACTCTTACCACCGTCTTCAAAATACTCTTAACAGAAGCAGTTTTCAGCTCGACCTCTCAAAATTTTCAGTGATTATTTGTTGGGGCAATATTGCAAAAGTAAAGCCTTCACATAAGCAGCAGGAATTCTAATAAAGTGATGTACTAAAATTTTCCATCATGTTTTGTTAGAAAATAATGTTTGTAAATGATAACTGTATTTGGAAAAACACTTTTTAATCAAAGAAAAGAACATGATGGAGTCCAGAAATGGTGTTTTAACATTTGTTGTTTAGATACTTTAAAGAATCTGAGTATATAATAATTGCTCTTTGTTTAGCTGGAGTGATTGTGGTGTGCCAAATTTGTGTTTGAATTTCTTTCATTGAGGTGTAGGCTTATGGTTAAGTGCCAAGTAATAGTGGTAGTGTTTTCAGGAAGGTGTTCTGTGGCAATAGATAAACATGATAAGAATCCACCAAATGCTCTGCTATGGTTTTGAGACAGAATAAAGCTCAAAAAGGGGCTTAAATGGATGAGATACCCATCTTTCAAATTTAAGTTAATATTTAATCTTTATCCATTTTCAACATTTTCTTAAATCTCGGTCTGTCTGGTTTCCTAATCAGAAGTAGCAATGTCTTTTCCTTCATCTAGGTTGACCATTTGTTTCTGTTTCTATTTTGTTGCCAGCCTCTCATACAGGGTTTTTAAAAGAATGAAGTTGAGTAATCTGTTTCCAACATTTGAAGAATATATCAACTGTAAGTTGTAAAACTGCTACTGTAATTTAAAAATCAGTACACTTTATGTGGTGCAAACCAGTTACAAGTAAGTGATAAACAGCAATGCAAAATAAGTGCTGGAGTCTCTAAGTGTTTATTTTTGCATGCTGTTTAGGGTAAATTACATAACAGCATTGTTTTTATACTGACTCCTACTTCTGTTAATATTTAAACAGTAATGTTAGTTATATATTTTGTCTATTATGAGGCAGTAAGGCCTTATTCTGCTTCATCAGCTCAAGAGGACATATAAAGATGTATTATTTCTATGGCCATTTGGAGTGATGCTTGATTGCTTAAAGGATTATTACACTTTGTCATTCCAGTGTATTTCAGTTTGTTTTGGAGCTGTTTACCTAAAGTTAAAAAAGTTGTTTATGAAATGCCAAGAAAGAAACTTACATATGCCTGCTGTTTTCAAATGTAATTAGTGGTGTAAACTAATGAGCAGTTTTCCATAATTCAGAGTGGAACTTTCATTCAGTACGTTTTCATACTGCATGGAAATTGTCCATTTTTTTTTAGCAGAACAAGTAGCATGTAGCATATCCCAGATGACAAAAATCTCTCGCAGGCCGTGCCTGGTCACTGAGGCTGGGCCAGGGCACACTCAAGCTCTGCACGTGATCACTGACGCTGTGTTATTGTTGAGTCAATCTCCGGTGCGCTCACCGGGAGCTGTTTCCGATAAGCAGTGTGGGCAAGGCTGCTTTCCTTTGGCAGGGCAGGGGCTTGAGTCGCATGGACACACATCGAGTGGTGTAGCTTTCCCTCCAGGCTTGAGAATAGGCCCAGTGTTTTCTGTTAACCTGCAGAGAGTAATTCAGAGTAGACTTTTTTTAATCCTACAAATTGCCTCTCCCCCCTCAATTGCATAATTTTCTGAACTGCTATTGTTGTAATGTTGTCCATACCAAGGTTTCAGTGTCTGTGCCATTCACTGGCTCTTCAGATTCACTTTTTGAATGTTGCCTGTAGCAACCAGACAGGGGTCACAGAGCGCTTTGCCAGCATGGCCAGCGGACCAGTAACCCCTTCTGGGAGGCAACCACAGCACCTGGCCATGGAGGCAGGGGAAAGAATGTCTCCAGCTTTTTCACTCAGGGAATGGTGGCCGTCTGTCCAAAAGCTGAGGGTACCGAAAGATAGTTGTGAAATTATGCAGTAAGAATAGTTTAAAAATGTAGTTCTCTTCAACTAAAATAATAATTGAATATGAGAAGTGCTGCTATAGGCCCATTTCAGAAGACATATGCTCTCAGTTAATTACAATATCTGAAGAAGAAGAAAATAATCTCCACAGAGGCTCACTTCTTAATTATCTCAAATTTCATCACTTCCAAATCTATATCTTCTACAAAGATTTATAGAAACCCTCTAACTGAATGGTTATCACAGTTTAAAATTTAAATTCTTGAAATGCCTGTACTCTGGCAAAGAAAATAGTAAAAGTACAGCTTAGATTTCATGATCTTCAAGTGTTAGCAACTATGTTACACATAGATAACATGCATCTTTTTTTTTTTAAATGTCCTTATTTGGAGAACATTTAGTGATTTTTAAAACAACCTTCCATTCTCTCATTGAGAGAAGAAAATATTGAAATATTCTCTTGGCAGCAGAATTAACCTCTTGATTAGCAATTATGGATTTCTATCTTTTTTTTTTCCCAAAAAAAATAAGCATACACCAAGGAAAAATCACCTCAGAATTGTCACATAAATCAGGATACAGGCTATTGTATGCAAAGATACTGTTATATAATGAAGATACTACAAAGTTCAGTCAGCTATTGAATTTGGAAGAAAATATGCTTGCTTTTTTGGGTTCTGATCTTTCCTATTGCCCACTAAGAATATGTAATGTTAACAATATAATTGCATAGGTTCTGTTGGGTTCTTAGGTTTCAGTTTCCATTGAAATGACTTGGATCCTTCCATGATCTTAATCATAGCATTTATTTTTTAGCTCTGAATGAAAAAGAAGAAAAAGGTGGTATTTTCCAAGTATTATCCACTTATAGTGTTAGAAAGAATATACAGCATAGCTTTTTAAAACTTTATTCCTCTTTTTTCATTGCTCAGTAGTGAAATAGTTAACTAGACTGACTATGAAATTATTAAGGCTCAGAATTAATACCTCTATAACATGAATATAGGGCAATTTCTTTGAAAAATCTACAGTTTATTCTTATTTCACAATTTGTAGATTTTCTGTGTGGTCATGCCAGACATACTTAGATATGACAACAAGAAAATAGAGCTAAATATATCACTGAACAGCTGATAGATGATCAGTCTGAGCCTTGAATTTAGAAGTAAAGCTTCCTCTGGCTTTTGAAATAAAGAACACAAAGCTCTACCAATGTGTTTCTAGATGACATATAGGAAAAAAGCTGCAAGGCAGATGCCTCACATGCACTGGAACCTTCAGAAGATCTGAGGATATCCAAAGAGAATGGGTGAGACCAGTGGATATGTACAGCCCTTTCAACTAGTCCTGTAAACAAGTTACAATGGAATTGCTACTACATTTTTTCTTGAGTGTTTTACTCCCTAGGAATTATCTCAACCCTACAGTGAAGTTCCTGATCACAGGATTTCAATGGATGCAGCAGTGTAGGAAGCCAGACTCATAAAGTGCTGGAATCAGTGCTGAGTCAGACTTCATGTTGATAGTCCAGACCATTGCATCCATTCTGGGAGATCTGCCAGTGTTCAGAGGCCAAAACCCATGTCCACTCCATATGGAGAAGGAAAAATGGCAAAGAAATAAATGGTGACCTCAGAAACTTTCTAGATTCCTAAGCAGACTTTTCCTGAAAAGGGTGTTCTCTGAATTTGAGTTAATTTTTGTTTGGCGCAAAGCTTATCATTCTCTTGGTGTCAGTTTCCTGTCTCTTTTCATGTATTTATTTAGAGCAGAAACCACTGCTCTCTTTCAATAGTTCAGTTATGCAAGATACTTTTCATCTCACATTAAAATTTATATCTTATTTGTTATCCAGAAATAGTGGCAAAGATTATTCTTCATTTCCTGACTGGATGCTCTCTGATATTGCTCAGGTAATCTTATGGATGAACAAAATGATAGTCTATCAAACTGTTTAGACTTTTTGGACAACTTTAAATCAGAATCACAGAATAGCCATGATAATTCTCTTCATAATAATGTAAAATACTCTTTTTCACTGCACAGGATTGCAATAATGCCTGGAAAAAGTTGCATTTTCTTCTGAAATATATACATACAACACAACTCCTAGTTTTAACATCCATTTTAACATCTTTATAGAAAAAAACCCATATATATATATATATATATATATCTCTCAATACCAGCAAGATTCTACTGCAGAACTGACTTGAACAAGCTACCCTGTGTTCTGCCTTCAGCTGGAAAAGAAAATTCAGTAGCTGCAGCATGGCTAGAGAAAGCTTTTTGATGGAAGAAAGCTAAAAACATAGATGCATGTTCACAAAGAGATATTCTTTTGCATGTATGGCAGAATCTGGAATGCGGGATGGAAGGAAGTGTCCTATGAAAAAATATTTCTTGATGCCTTTATGATCTGAAATGCAGCCCATTCACCCCTGCTGCTCACAGATGGCCACTGAAAACTTAGAAGTCTACTGAAACATGTATATAATCCCACACCACGTTGCAGATTTCTGCCAGTAGCAAGACAAGACCGCATCCCACAGCAGCAGTAACTTACTATCCTGGCATGTTCATGGGCTTCAGAGGCCAGTTTTGCTACAAGTCAGAGAACTTCTCTGTATTCCATGACCTTACCCTCCCCAGGAGCTTATTACCCTTAGCACAGTCTTAACACTGTACAGTCTGGGCTTGTAAGAGAGGCACCTTTCTCAGAGATGCAACCAATAATGTAGCATGAACTTTCTTGCACAGAGAGGACGGAGTTCAGAAGAAAATATGAGAAAAATTAAGAAAAAGGAATAGTATAATAGCAGAAACAGGGAAAAGGGAAGAACAGACACCTGCAGTGAGTGCAAAAAAAATCTTTTTTCTATCTTAATTTCTTTTTAAATAAGCCAACAGCAGTACTTCATATAGACATAGCATAGCACTGAAAAGATAATATTAATATTGTCAAATTTCTGTTTATGACTTCACAGTGCAATACTCGTGCAATACTAGTGACATAAGTATAAAGTACAACTTTAGTCACAGAGTTTGAACTATAAAAGAATTTTCTCTTCTTGGTCTTCTTCCATAACTGTTATGTAGCACCCCTTCTGGGAGCAATTAGCAGTGTCGCTGTCCTTTCCAAATTAGATATTATGGGCATCTAAGTTTGTCCAGTTTCAGTGAAGGAGGTTGCATACACACTAGCATCTCAACAATATTCACAGAAGCATGATCAAGACATTAAAAATATTAGAAACCTGGAAACATATATGGTGATTCCCCTGTAGATACAATGATCTCCTATAGGAGATCTACCAACTTACCATTATGGCAAGTCATATGTCTCATTCTTATTTTTGTTGCATCATTAACAGCACTACTTCCTTTGTCTTGTCAACACTTGGCTTCCAAATAACACTAATTCCTTAATCCATCGTTTTAATCTATATATCAACTATATGAGAGTCCATGTTATTTCAGTCCTGAGAATTGTAGGATGACAGAATGTGAAATCTACCTCTCTCAAATGAAAAAATCAAACAATTTTTTTTCTATATTTTCTTATCATTATTCATGTATTGCTCCATAATGTTCTATACTCCTAACTTTATGGTACTTGGAGGTCTGTTTTATAGGCTATATTTTTGAATTCCCAGAATGCATCTGCTCATGATGATAAAACAAGGTCATTGGTATTCTAAAGTATTCTTAATTCCTTATTTTGTCCTGTAAAGTGAAAAACATTGTTTGAGACATTGCTAAGTACAGGTAGACTACTGAAATAATAAAATCTCCAAAGATGTACTATTTTTTTATATCTTTCACTAGTGCAAACTATAAAATTTCTTTAAAATTAGAGACTGATCAACAGTTTTGAGTAGGTAAACCTCCAAATATTACATGCAAACTCACTACAATACCTAAAAATAGAAGCAGATGTGGATATCATATGATTACTATACATAGATCAACTGAAGAAAGGGTAATATTATTAATTAATTTTCTAAGACATGCTCAGCTGATTAGTGGCACAAATATTGATTTATATTTGTGTTACAAAACTTATGGCACAAATCAATTTATTTAATAAAATCTGTGTGGCAGTAGGATGCATTATGGCTTTGGGACTGCTTACATTTTTTAATGTTTTGAGTCACAGTGAATATCCCCACATGCTTTATTTTACCTATTAGTCACCTTGTATATTATTTTCAATTCCTATTCACTTACTTATGTGGTTCTCTCGTCTACCTTTCATATCATCTTCAGTATTTATTGATGTATCTCTGTTGTTCTCACTGTTAAACTCTGTTAACTCCTTGTCCTAGGGTTTTAACGTCGACCCTGTGCACTGTAGTCTGAAAAAAGAAATTTCAATAAAAGAGAGAAAGGTAACCTGAGCATTGGCTTATGAGTAATGCTGATGAGAAAAAAAGTGTGTTCTACTATGACAAAGATATTCAGTAAAAGATAAGATATAAGAAGGAGTAGTGGCATAGACTTCTAGAATGGGAAGTTTATTCTGCTAATCAAGAAAATACCTGTCATGGTGAGATTTTACATCACGAAAGATTAAAAAAAATGGTGAAGTGCTTTGATTTATAACTTCAAAACCCAGATAAGAAAGAAAAAAAAAAAAAGAAAATTTAACTTCAATTTCCTACATTTGGACTGTGTGATATAATTGGACAGTCCTATTTCCAGAGATTTCCAGAAGTCTCCATTCTATAAAAATATATAGCTTTAATCTATTTTCTTTACTTATATTATGCCATTTTGGGTTGTATATGTTTTGTTAAAATACCTATGTATGGAAAATAACATGTTGAATTAAATGCAAGAAAACAAGTTGAAATAAGTTCAACCTGGTCAAGTTTTTAAAATTCAAGCAAGGCATTTATAACAAATTGAGCTTAGAGCACAAAGATATGCATATACTAAATTAACCTAGTGAAAAAAACACCAGAGGATGTCCTTTATGACATACAGCAAGTCCTGTTCCAATTTTAGGGCAGGAACAATTATTGATCAGAGATTCATAACAAATACCCCTGTTCTCTGAGAGGATTGCAGATCTTGAAATCATCACAATTTCGTGCTATCTCTTCCAAAATATGCTCGCTCATACAAAGGTCTAAACTTAAAGTATTTTATATGATCTGAATTTTAAACTGAGGTAATAAACAATGCTCTACAAGACAGCTCAGTTTCTGTTTCTTCAGCTGGTCTCCTGCAGCGTCTTCTATTTTCAAACTGCATAAGAAAGTCAGAGACCTGTTCTGTGTGAAACTAATGCTGTGTCTGCTTTAAACTTCTGTGATGGCAGTAGAAGGTGTTGAAAATCAGTTCCTTATGTTAAAACTATGAAAATTTTCAAACTGGTAATGAAATACAGAGCTTTGTCCTGAACCATTTCATGACATCAGTGTATCCCAGTAGCAATAATATTAAATTGTTACCAGAGATTCACAATATCATTAAAAAAACCCACAACTGCTTTACATTATCAGTTACTTGAGTTTAAATAGCTTATGCTAGAATAGTACTTCCAAAACCTTCCTTTAATTCTGACATGAAGCTAAATGGCTGAGAGCAATATATTTCACTTCATGCAGATGACATATTGCTTTCTTGTTAGGCTTCCTTACTTGAGTTGACTTCTCTGTCTTATAACCATGACTAAATCTCCAGCTACAAAATGAATTTGATTATATCCAACCACTTGACCTTGTCAACTAATGTCCCCAGACGCCTCTTTACTGACTACATTATTCTATGGGCTTCTAAGCAGTGGAGCTGTAATATTCATACCTTATCCCATGTTCTTTGCTCTCAATAACTACAATTCCTCCAAAATAATTATTAAAATTAAAAACTTTTTAGAAGGATGGACCTTCATCTCTTTCATGCTAAGTTATATTACTTAAAATGAATTATTTTCTTAAACCCTTAAATCTCATCCAGATGTTACCTTGTCATGGACATCTCTACAACTATTTAAGACCTGTACCAATCCTTCTTGGAGTAAAATCGAAATTAAAAGTAGTTCTAGGTGAAGATTACATTGCCTCAAGATGTGAAAATTATTTTAGATGCAGTTTAGCAGTCACTAATCAAATGTTTCCAAAAAGTGGTGTTATGATATGGTGTGATTTAGGGTGTGAAATTAGAAACTTTTTTTCAACAATGTATCTAAAACTGCCTTCAATTTCAGTCAAGACAATCCATAGTTCCATTCTTCTACACCACATTGACTTAAATATCAAACCTTAATGATTCAAAATCAATTATAAATCTACAGGGATATAATTTCTTTATTTAGACTAAAGTTTAACTACATTTTCCTACTCCGAGAGATGTAAATAAATGTAACATCAATAAAGAACAGTAGTAATAAATTTATGCTCTTCAGTGAATTGTAAAACCTCCAGCCAGTGCTTTATGCAGAGTCCTGTTTGCACTTTAGTGAGGTTTATACATACACTTTGACTTAATATCATAAAGGTGAGCCAAGTGAAGGAGCACCAAAATGAATGTCAAACTTAAATGATGAAACCAAAAATAAATGAGACTACATTGAACGTAAGTAAAATGTCTAGCCATGAGAGCCATAATGTTTTAGAAGGTCTTTCAGCAGAAGAAATGAATATAGATAATATAGCATGTTTAGGCCAAACAAGTGTTTTCAGAGAAAGATTACAGTAGAGTGTACCTATGATATGAGGTGTTTGGGCATAATAATTTTAAAATTTATTTTATCTATATGCAAAATGTATGTCATTGTATATTTCAAACAAAATATTATTATAGCATTTGTGGCAGACCAATTACAGTATTTAATTCAACAGAAAAAAAAATAGTGGGAATAGTTACATGTGATGCAAAATTTCTCCATCACTTGGTACATCTTAGACATCATAAAAAGTCAATACCTTGAGGTACTGAGGAACACAGGCTTACAAACTCTACCTGTAGTGGTCGTATTATATTGGGCTCATTCCTCTGCTGCACTGAAGTAAAGAGGGGAGATAAGGATTCTTTTATGCCTCCACCAGTTCAGCACCATCCTGGCGATAAGAACCCAAGACAGCCTTCAGCACAAAGCTGGAGAAATCACAGGGGTGCTGTAACGTCTGACAACTAGAACAAAACACTCAGTACCCTCTGTCAGCCAGAGCTGGAAGAGCATTCCACATTGCACCTCTCCCCACTACTCATTGCCTCCAGGCATCGCACTGTCTGAATGCATGTAAATATATGTCATTTCTGAAGCTGACAGAAAATGAGTCTTTCTAAAAAGATTGCTCAGGTTCCATGAAAGGGAAACTATTTTCTGTGTATTTTGTAAAACATACACACACACAAACACACATCCCAAATGTATGCACATATTTACATGCATATATATTGCCTATATAGCCACATACATGCATGTATACAGAATTTCTAAAAGAAATCCAGATATTCAGTAAATGGTGATAATTCAACTTTAAAAAAGAAGAAGGAGCTGTTGTAGTCTCATCATATTATTTTCCTATTAAACCTCTCTCTTTGACTTTACAATGTCAGATTTGATCCTGCACAGCTTAGGTGCAGTATGTTGCCTCTTTCTGTGAACTATCCTCCTATCTGTTTCCTAAGCTGTTGTTCCACACTTGTAATCATGTTATTTGAGTGCCTTATGTATTCTAAAAATAACCATAATAGAAGTTGCATGTAAGTGCAAGGTGAGAAGTGATGAACAGGACAGCGACACAGCACAACCAATCATACTGGATGTACATGAGAGACCAGACCATACTGCACTGCAATAAATGATTATTATTACTATAATTTATAAAGAACCAAGATGTTGGAAGCTCTTCAAAGTGCACACAAAGAGACATATTTCCTCCTCTAAATGCTCTATAATCTAGAAATGTTACCAGGCTCTTTATTCTTGTCCCACAGGAGTAAAACAAAATAGAGAATGATGAGTTAAGTGCTGCATTATATTGGATCATGCTGAAGCCCATACTGCATCAACAAACTTTATTCTTTCCCCTCTTACTCTGTAATACATTTTTGCCACTAAGGAAGGATCCACACCAGCAGTTTGAGATTTGCTGAAACTCTGCTTGCAAGATATCAGTGATTAAACTCACTTGCATAGTCACAACTTGCAAATGAACTTGAATGAATGCAAATCTATTTTGCATGCTCATCACAACTTGAACTAGGTGAAATTTTCACTTCCTGGAGTCATCGTTTCCAAGTGAGACCTCCAGCAAAACTTTCCTTTGGCTCCCAGCCAATTGCCTGCACTTGTCTACAAGTGTGCCGTGCACTGTGGACCCTTGAACAATGGAAGTTCAGAAGTTTCCGCAAACAAAACTAATCCATCGTTTCCACTGCAATAGAAAGTACCCTTCATAGAAGAGAACAGTAAACAGTTCCTGAAGAGCAGTATTCCCTTCCACAGAATTAGTTTATCAATTTCTTTTCCAAACACATTCATCCCTCATCAACTTCCCTCCTGTAATGCTGACCCTAACTTTAAACAATACTACAGCTGCTAACAAGGTAAATGTAAGCAGGGGTGAGTTAAACCTCAGAACTCAATGAAAATTATATTCTAGAGTTGCCATACATGCCAAGGTCAATAAAGGTGAGCACAAAGACAAGAATCTGATATATGATAATGATTAATAATCTGTACTATATTATTTAAATTCTCTGTATTACCACATCACATGATGCTCATCAAAGGTAGGTAATCGTTTTCTGTGATGGTACTTTACTTTCTTATACTGCTAGGTAGATGCCAGGACAGACTATAACAGCCAAAGACTATAACAGCCAAAGAAGATCAGGAATTATTCTGACTCTTCTGAAGTTAATGGAATCTCCGCCATTTACCTTCAGTGGATCAGGGTATCACACAGAACATTAACAATATAAAATTATTTCTGTGGGATTGCTCAAGGGTTAAAGTTCTATTTCGGTGTGAAAAAGTAAAGCTAAATCTTGCTGTTAATGAGAATGGCTTGTTTTCTGTCCAAATACCATCGATCTCAAATTGCAATAATAGAGTATTTTCTTTTTCTGGAGATTGATTTGCAATCTGATTTTTTTTTGCTCTTCTATATTTTGCCTTTTTATATAGTCCCCAAGCTGAAAAAAGGTGAAAAGACAACCTATTGGCATACAGTGTTGGAAAGTAAAACAATTTCAAAAGCCCATTTCCACTCTGAAATTGCAAGTAAACTTTAAAATAAATATACTTCAACAAGATTAGAAAAGAAACAAAAATATTTGTCTCCTTTTGGTAATTTATTTTGTACATATAGTAAACTGTCAATTTTACTTTTTCAGGGAAAATAAGCTTTAATTTCCCAATGTTACAAGACAGTGATTGAGTCATTCTCTGCTATGGCAGAAGTCCATGTACATGCTGACCATTAGACAGTGGAAGCACTGATTATAGCATATTATGGCACATCCTTGACACTTAGGAGACTGCAGGGGAGTATTCAAGGGGAAACAAAAAAGGTTAATGTTGCTCTAATGTCCAGATCATTTGACTCCAAATATATGTGATATTTGATGTATTATTTTCTCTCTTTGGTTTTTGTTTATTTGTTTGACTGTTTTTTGTTTGGTTGGTGTTTTTTTCCCATTTTCCCTCTGTTTCAGCAGAAACCTGGAATTTCTATTCAAAAGTAAAGCAGAAGATTTTTATTTTAATTTCCATTCAAGAGAATTTGGAAGATTCTATGTGAAACTGAACAAGAACACAAGTTATGAGTCTTCTGAGTTTTTATGGCTTGTCTTGCATCTATGTTCTCCTCAATGAAAATGAGAAGGTAAATCAGCCTACCTCTGCCTCCTCATGGCTCTACACCAGAGAAACTGGAAACTCAGAGTCACAACCTGAGCCAGACCTTCCTGGCAGCTAAGATAGCACTGAGGGACCAGTTCCTGGAAAGTAAGACCACCCAGCTCTGATCCAGGGAACACGAGAGTACCTAGGTCCTCATGATCATATGTGATGAGTGAGGTCTTACCAGGCATTAAGGTCAAGACACTGAGCAAAGTTCACATAGGCAGTTCTGTCCATTTGTGGGTTCCAGCTCCCAGTTTTGGAAGATTTTCACAGAGTTAGCTAAAACAGGGGAACCTGGAAGCTGGGTACCACCAGCAGATGACAAAGTAAGATGCCTTGTAGACGGCCAGGAAACTCTTCTTGAGTTTTCATCAGCAACCTGGTTGCGAAACAGAGGAGTCATAAGAAATATTGCAGTTTTGGTGTGTTGAATTTTTTTAAGGAAAACCTACCACCTTCAAACATCTTAACCAGTTCTGAAATGCATGAGAGAAAATAAGTCAAAGAGCTGGATTTTGCAGTACAGCTCCAGCTTTGTGTTGCACATGAGTGTGCAGTGATAGAATTCTGTGGTGTGCATGGCTAGGGAATGGATGGTATAACATTCTTCACAATCTTCAGATAATAATTATTTTATAGACAATGAATGCTAGCAAGATGTCACCTCACCTTGTTTACAAAACAAGCAGTGATACCTGCAAAGTCTGTATGCTCCAAAGAGCCACTGGAGGGGATTTTGCAGTGAAGCAGGTGACGCAGGCTCCAGATTCCAGGTCACATCCTTCAAGTGTGATCCTGCAGTAATTAGTCCAAATTTTTTATTTATGTCCATTGTATGTATCAATTGGCATGATGTGTCAGAAAGAGAGCATATATTATTGTCATTGCTGTAGTAATAATAAGACCTGCATCTACTTACTTTTCTTCCAAAATGGGGAAATTCACTTCTTGTTCAGCCTGGCAACAATGTAATACAGGATTTTATTAAAAGAATCGAATGTGACTGTCAACAGACAGAGCAGTAGTATTGGATATCTTGTGCTGGAAAGTCGAAATAACGCTGCACAAAGAATATCAATATGGATTAATCTATAGGCCACGCATTTGACTGTTTATTAAATTGGGTTTAGTTATATAATGTACATTAAAGTGAGATAAATTCACAATTCACATTTCATTGATTTAGCTAAGTTCAATTGAGAATTTGTGTTGTTTTGTGTATTTATATTTGACTGTTTCTTCCTAGAAGCTTAATCAGTGTAAGCTTACATAGCCAATACAACCTGCTGTGAAAGCTTGGATCTTTAATACTGTACCATAAGCCATGTTACTGAGGTAGAAAATTTACTGCTGGCCAGAAAAATAAGAATACCCTTCAAGATTATGAAGTATATTTTGAAAAGATCTCCAGCTGGTCTTCCAGCTAGTTGGTTTCAGCAAAGGTATTTCAGACACAGAAAAACATAACTGTGTGCACAGAAAACTGCACATATGAAAGATACAGTATGCAAATCAAAAGCTGTAATACCTTTCTGTAGTCAGATGCATGTATTAAATCCAGTGGCTCTCATCATCTATATATTTCCCTGATGTGTAACACCTACAGGTGTGCCTACATTTCAAGAAAGGCTTTAACTTGACGTGGTAGAAACCCTTTGGAAAAAATTAACGTACTAATTGTTTTTAACTGTATATTACTGTTGAGTACTTCTTTTCCAGGTAATGGCTGAAATATTGTTATGTATCTTATCCTAAGTATAGTATACCAGTTTATAACAAAAATACATTTTATTCATAACAATGACAGTAAAAGTTCTGAGTAATCAAATCTCCCTTTAAAATACGGTGTGATTTTGCTGTTCCATATGTATTGCTAATAATTTTAATATTGAGTAATACATTTACAGAAATTGCCCCCCATTAATCAGTTTTAACATAGTATAGTAGAAACAAAATGATGGAGAAACAGACAGGTGAAGAATTGTCCCTATCCAGACTAACAAAAGCATATCTTGATAGAAGCAAAAAATATAACTGCTCAACTAACTTTGGGTTCACACTAATGGGGTTATTTACTATTGAAAAAAGAATGGTTCTCACAGTTGTGCTTGTAATAAACAGGGATTTCATTTTAAGTAGGCTTTGTAGTTTAACTGGGTATTTAAATTATTCTAGGGAAGTCAGCTTTGCATGTCTAGCCATAGGTTAGCAGAGAGATTGTACAAAGAAGTAACAACAGCATAACTGCTAAATTGAGGGGCGTTTCAACATCCAGCTCAATAGCATTTCTGTCTACTTCTACTGTGTGCAATGCCTGGAATTTTATATTTGATCAATTTCTGTGAATCAATGGGTCAAACCCAATTATTTTCCTAGTGGGTGGACAGGGAAAATCAAAGTAGATGAAACTCTGATAACCACGTCCACAACCTAAAAGCTCCTGTGCAGCAACCTATAGACTTTCACTTGTGCACCTGTATTCAGGTTTTTAAAATACGGAAATCCTTGAATAAATTGTTTCCAAGACACAGAAGTTGGGTGTCAGAACACTTCTGGCAGGAAGGTAAGACTAGAGAGTATCCTAGTCTGGGAGAAAAGGAAGGGGAGAGATATATCTAGAAACTCTAGAACGAAGTAAGGAGCTGAAGGAACTGCAAAGAGCTGGCAAATTACAAGGGACAGAGGAGTTGGTAGCCAGTGCAACTTAGAGGGGAGAAGAAAGGCACCCCAGGGTGCCCAGTAGGCTTGACCTACAGAAGTAATGCACTATGTGACCCTCTTGTTGATGAAACAACAACAGCAATAAAGGATTATTTTCTTTGGCACTCAAAAGCTTGCCAGAGTACAGCCTTTGATTGATAGTAAAATTAAATTAATATGAAATAATCTTAAAATTACAAAGCTTTCTAGAAGGGCCTTTGATTCTATACATGACTCAATGAAACAAAATTTTAAAGTAAATGTGTAAAACTGAAATTAAATAGACTAAGCTGGAAAATTCACCTAACCATAGCCACTGCCACTTTGCTATAGATGTTTTCTAATATTATCCAGTCTTCACATAGAGCAATTATAGACTTTCAGGAATTGTTTGAAACAGTGGAAATGTGCAGACAAATTTGACTTCTTTCAAATTCTCCTTTTTGCTCCATTTCTGAGATAAAGTTTTGTGTAGACTGGCAAAATAGTCCTCCTGTGTTTCTGGGAGTTTGTTGGTGTTGATAAGGATGATTATAATGGCATATTTGCCTTTCCTGCCTTTCATTTACTAATACCTTCCTTCTAAGCTCATGTACAGGGGAATCTTGGGAACAGTAGAAGTGGGAAATACTGTGAGTCTCCAACTGTGCAACATGCGTTGTCTATTTATAATCTGCATGTCCTTCTCATTGGCCTCCAGTGAAGGTGGAAAATACTGTTTTTCTTAGAAAAAGATGTTTTTCACTCTCCTTTTTTTCCCCCTTGGTTGTTGTTGTTTTTTTTGTTGTTGTCTTGTTTGGTTGGTTGTTTTTTTCCTCTGGGTTTTTGCCACTGCCCTTTTAAAGAGCTAGTAAAAAACCTTTTATTCTTTGCAGTTTCTGCCTTCCTCTGAGCACTAGAGAGGTTTTCTGAGAAGGGTCATAAGTATAGCTCAAGGTATCAGGTATTAAGAAAGTATACCAGAAGTGACTTAACTTGCTTACTCTATGACATATTGTTAAAATCATCGAACACAAACAAATCTTTCCTAACTGGTATCAGTGTCTGAGAGTACAACAGTGGTAAAGTATGCACAACTGAGCAACTTGACTGCGTTATTATTGTGCTCATGTTTTTTTCTTCTTTTCTCTTTTTGACTGGACTAATTGTCGGCTGAAGGTAATTGTTTAAATGTGAACAACTTCCAGGCACTGTTTCACCTCAAGCCTATTTGGCACTACACTGAAGCTTCAGGATTGTCCAAGCAAGTCTAGCGGGACTTGATTCCCTCCATTTCACTACCTGGTAAACAGCTGGTTGCAATTCCATTTTAAAATCAATGTTAAAGAAGCACTGACTTACTAAATGTAACATGTATGACTTTTCTAATATTCAGTATTTTTGTATCTCTGACTTCCACGTCCTTGAGTCAAATGTATCAGAACACTAGTCATGGCATTAATCTGTTTTTATGTGTTCAACTGATATTCTTGATTTAGTGCATGAAAGCTATGAAATGTTAAGAAAATGTATTTTTACCCCTTGTTCCTGCCACTGATCTTTTAGGACAGGAATTTAATTTAATTTGAATTTCATATATGATACAATGTCATATATGAAAGTCAAGCCAATTCAGGCTTGGTTTTTTTTTAATTGCAATTATTGTCAGCAATAAATTTATTATGTTTTTTTCTAAAATATCACATATGACCATTACTCTACCATAGTAAAAGAAAAAAAGGTGACCTCAGAGTAGGTTTTCCCTCAACCTTGCACATAAATTATTTTATAGATATTTGTGAAATAAAGAATTGAAAAAAATATGAAAGAAAGCCATTCATAACATTAACAAAGATGCAATAAGAAGTTTAAAATATTACAATACCTTTAATACTTGCACTTACAGATGCGATCCAAAAGCATGTTCTTTAGGATATGTTCCCAAGTCCTAGTGATGTGTTTAAGTAGTGTCAAAATTGAAGGAAAATGGTATTTCTTTAACTTGATGTTTCAGCAAATTTTGAGAAAATAAGCTACTCACATTCTGTGTAAGTGTTAAGAAGTAATTTAACTTATCCGCCATCAGCACTACGTAGCCATTTCTTGTTTTAAATAGAGAATGAGCTCAACACAACAACATTGTGCAAGAGTCTACTGTACTTTCTATGTTCTGGTAGAAAACTAAGCAAGATGAGCTGCCAGCCATATGGTAGAGCAGTTTGAAAAACTATAAATTACTTTAAGATTCACTAGCTCATATCTTAAACCAATAACCAACAGGAATATCTGGTTTTGTTGTAAGTTTTGAGAGTTTTTTGTTGTATGTAGAACTGGAGATAAAGAGCTCAGTCAAGGTTCCAAAACCATAAATTCATCTTCTGTGTGCTCATGTAGTTTCCACAGACTTGACTAAGGAAAAAGAAATTCCTTGCTTGATATTTTAGCCTTGTTTAAACAAAATCAGGGCACAGTAAGTTGGAAGGTATCTTGAGGGTAATCACCATCCTTGCCCAACAGGTTAGAAATAAAAAAGCATCTGCTGAGTTGCAAGCTGGTTACCTTCTGAAGAAACATTTAAATTTGGAGTCAGGAATAGAATTAATTATTATTTGTTTTTCAAAAAACATCTAAAGCATGGATGCAAAGTAGCAGGCACTATCACTTGCTCAATTTACTCTTCTCAAACAGCAGATAGATGCACTAGGATAGGATAACTGACACTCTTGAACATAAAAATTACGACTTGTAGGCTACCAGTACACAGACTAATGTATACAAAAGTTTCTGTCCTGAACTCTCTTTTATTCTCTTTGTACAGAGATCACTCTAAATTCTTTTATTTCTGTCTGGACTGGAAATTTCAGAATGTTTATTTTTGAAAAAAATCTGTTGATAGTATCATGTCTTGAAACTGTGACAGATAAAAGGATTGAATTTGATGAGAAGGGATAACTAGGTTTCCTTGTTTGCTCAGTCTTTGGTCCCTCTGTTGACTTATTTAACAAAATTATCAAGCAACAAACAGTTTGCATTATGTGCCCAATCTCTTGGTAACTACACTGATGACAAATTCAAGTTTAAAACAATCATCTGCTCTAATCTACACTGAATCTAAACATTTAACCATTTCTTTCAGCTGTTGTAGGCTGGATAGTAACTGTACACAAATTCCACCTAGCCTATTTCCTCAATTTTTGTAATTTATTTTCATATTTGGGTCCTATATTCCTCAATTTTTGTAAGTTATTTTTGTATTTGAGTCCTATATCCAAGCTTGTATCATAAGTAATGTGGCCATCAGGACTGGGAAAGTGAGTGTTCCCCTATACTGGGCACTGGTGAGGCTGCACCTCCAGTCCTGTGCCCAGTTTTGGGCCCCTCAATTCAGGAAAGACATTGAGGTGCTGGTGTGAGTCCAGCAAAGGACAATGAAGCTGGTGAAGGGCCTGAAGCACAAGTTCTATGAGGAGTGACTGAGAGAGCTGGGGGTCTTTAGCCTAGAGAAAAGGAGGCACAGGAGTGATCTTATATCTCTCTACCTCCTCTGAAAGGAGGTTGTAGTCAGGTAGGGGCTGGCCTCTTCTCCAGGGCAACTAGTGACAGGACAAGAGGACATAGCCTCAAATTGCACAAGGGGAGGTTCCGGTTGGATATCACAAGGGATTTCTTCACAGAAAGTGTTGTTAAACACTAAAACAGGCTGCCCCGGGAAGAGCTGGAGTCACTATCCCTAGAGGTGTTCAAGAAACAACTGGGCATGACACTTCGTGTCATGGTCTAGTTGACAAGGTGTTGCTCAGTCAAAGGTTGGACTTGATCTCAGAGGTCTTTTTCAACCCAAGTGATTCTGTGAACAGAAAATTTCATCCTGCCATATTAGTGAATATGAAGGCAATTTTGTCAACTCTGAATGATAAAAAAATTTGATGCATTTAAAGTGTATTTACCTTTTTAGAAGAAATAAACTGGTAAGCAAACAGTCTTAGCCTTTGCTTGGTAGCTAAATGCAGTGATGTCCCATTTCTAATGTTTGTGTTTTCTAAGGAATAAATGGACAGGAGTTATTTAGAAAGCCTCATTAGAAGTGATTTATTTACCAATGCACAAATGTATAAATACCTTACCTGCAAGTCTCGGCTGTACAAAGACTATTAGCTGAAAATGTGTGTTCAGATGTAACATAAGTTTTAAAAGGACTGCATTTTTAAATGCATTATTTACATAAATGGGGCCCAGCTTAAAAAACAATGAACTCTAGCTCAAGATTCTTGGGCATTTTCTGTAGGTAATAAGTCAGAAACCTAATGTCCTGAACAACATACACATTCTTCAGGAAAGTTTTCCCATTTGGAGAAAGCAGTGTTGAAAATACTCCCTCGTTTTTGGGAAGCTATTTTAAATACATTGAGGAGTTCCTAATGTAAGTGTCCTATCAGGAGTCTTTGAGGAATCACTAAAAGATAAGCTGATTAATAAATGAGGAAAAAAATAATTAATAAAATCTTAGTTTTAATATCAGCTATTGAATTTAACATGAGATAGTTTTGTCTGTGTATGGTTATACACTAGGCAATTGAAGAACCAGATTAATTTAGATCTTTCCTTCACAATCTTAAATACAAATCCTGTACATATAATCTATGTCTATATAAGCACTGTGTATGTTTTGGGGATGTATGTACATACAGTTCTCGACATAGTCGAATTATTTCATGATTTTCACCACCATAAAGTAGCCATAAAAGTAAAGATCTTGGGAGATTGTGTTTCAGATTTGGATCCCTACTGCCTGTATCTCTGCTGCAGCGTCTGAGCAATAGGTCTGGCTTTTACATGACTTACTCACTGTACAGGAGTGCTCAGATGAGGCTCAGTGACATTCCAAGTACTTCAGGGACTGAAAATATTTGGAGTCCATTGCAGTGCTGCTTCTGCCTCCACTTACACATCTACTGTCACTATGCAGCAGCTCTGAATAGGGCTCATAATGAGGTACCTCTCTCACCTGACTGCAAAGCCAGGTGTCAGCTGCAAATCTTTACTGGCAGAAAGTTCAAACTTGCTTTCAGGTGAACCATTCTATGAAGGTTCATCTGTTAAAGTCAACATTTCTGTCTTTCTGTAGTGTATTTACAGCATTTTGTAATTTCTAATGCAAATTAAATACCTGAATCGTATACTGGAAGATGTCAGTGTAGTGCTTGTTATGTAAAAGTGTACGCATTTTTGCAGTACAGTAATAATTGAAAAAGTATATGTTTTGAGCAGCTGGTCATTTTCTAAAGATTTCAAATGTCATATTCAAATGTCAAATTTCAAGTTGACAAGCTAGAGCATGAACAGAATTTGTACACCTTCAATTTTCTATTTAGTATGTACTTCTTAGCTATTATTTTTCTTTTTTGAGAGATATTAAACACTGAATAGGACATTCATGTTTCTAAATACCTTGTCCTGATAATTAGAATACAACATAACAGAATTCTAAGGCAGAATCCTTCTCAGGTATTGTCAGCAGAACTGTTTTGGATCTTCAAGGCAAGTGACATCTGTTCTATACTGTATGGAGTGTCTATGATCAAGTCCTCATTTTCTCTGGTTTTATGGAAGGAATTCTTTACTGTGAGGGTGGTGAGACAACTGAAACAGATTGCCCAGAGAAGTTGTGGATGCCCCATGCTTGGCAGTGTTCAAGGTCAGGCTGGATGGGGCTCTGAGCAACCTGGTATAGTGAAAGGTGGTTTTGCCAATGGCAAGGGGATTAGAACTATAAGATCCTTAAGATCCCTTCCAACCCAAAACATTCTATCATTCTAACTACAGAATACAAGTAGTAAGGAAGAATAAAGAAGAAAATGGAGAAATTAAACTAAGGGCTGAAAAGCAAACTGTAAGAGTTGATTCACTGGAACTATTGAACAATTAAAATCATAATTTGAAAGTAATTATTGACTAACCAGAAGGAAGGAACAACCAAAAAGAAAAAAGCAAGGGGAAGTAATTATTTGAGAGTATAAATACATTGAAAAGAGAACTGAGGAGACCTGAAAAACTCAAGACGAAAACTTCCACACATAGCAGAAGTTACCACTAAAAAGTGAAAAATATGTTATATAGGCAGGAGTAAAACTGCCTGTAATAATATACGGGAATGGGATAAGAAGGAATTAAATATATAGACATAAAAATGATCCACATATGTGAGAAAACTACTTTTGCCAGAAGAAGCACTTAGGTCTAAGAGAATGAGAGGAAATAATGAAGTACAGGCAGCGAAAACAGGGAGCCTTCTCGTGACAAAGAGCAAGCAGTGAATTCTACATAATGGTCAGATTGCAGTCTAGGCTAACACTGGGAAAAGCTAGCACTGCATAACACAAGCTTGGGAAAATTAGAGGAGGACGTCTTCTCTGAGAAGTAAAAATGCTCCTGAGGAGATTCCCTTTAATTAACAAATTTAGGAAAATCACAGCAACATGAACTGAGGCAAGCTAAGAGATATATAGGTATGGAAGTAGATATCATCCCTAGAGTCACGCTCACAACTGAGAAAACTGTTACATTGCAAAAGATAAATCTTCTCAATGACCCCCAGAAACCACTGGGAGGAAAAAATAGCCAGGCTGGTTCAAGAAGAGAATTACTGATATGGAAATGGAGCAGTGGCCACAAGCATACATCAAAATGAGGAAGAAAAAGAACATAGACTGAATATGCAATGCTTAGGCATCCCTATGGAGTTTATGATGAGATTTACAACTCTTGTAGTAGACCAAGATAGCCCTGGTAAGAAGATGAATACCTGAATGGATTTAGTTTGTACAGAAATCCACTGACAGCAAGAGTCTAGAGAATCCCTGAGACAGTATCTGGGGATGTCACGATAAGGTATTGGTCTTTGCTGAGTACCAATATGTCACAGTTCAAAAGTGCAAAGCCTCCTATATAACTTTGTTTCCAACACTGAGCATTAAAGAGAATTATGGTTGTGTCTGAAAGGTTCCCTTGGCTTGTCACCCAACTCCAGCAAAAGGCAAATGTGTGCAAAGCCACAGTCTCCTTCAGCAACACTGGTGAAGGGTCTAGAGAGCATCATATGAGGAATGTCTGAGGGACCTGGAGATGTTCAGTCTGGAGAAAAGGATTCTCAGGGGAGACCTTACCACTCTCTACAATTACCTTACAGGATGTTGTAGCAAGATGGGTGTCAGTCTCTTCTCCCAGGCAATTAGCAACAGGAGGAGAGGGCATAGCCTCAAGCTGTGCCAGAGGAGGTTCAAGAAGAATTTCTTCACTGAAAGGACTGCCAAGCATTGGAACAGGCTGCCAGGAACGTGATGGAGTCATCGTCCCTGGAGTTATGTGGTACTTACGGACATGGTTTAGTGGTGAACTTGGCAGTGTACTGGGTTAACAATTGGACTCAAAGATCTTAGAGGTCTTTTCCCACCTAAACAATTCCATGATTCTAAGGCAGTGTCATGGCACCTCCATGCGTGGTATGGAAAAGCCTGCAAAAATCATCCAGCTGCATGATGGGTAGGACACAGTGCAGAGAGCAGGGAGCAGCTTGCCTTTGGCACAGGCAGTCGCATATACGTTGCGAGAGAATAATGTGCAGCTCACTGAAAGCCTGGGGAAAACATTGCCCAGGGGTTGGGAGAATTCACACTGCCTTTCAGTAGGTGAGCTGATGGCTGTAAATAAGCAGTTAATTTTTATTATGGTAAATAAATGCTCTGGGCAGTTCCCAAAGCTTTGGGAGTCTCATTACTGTCTTCTCTCCTGTAAATTCTTACAAACAATGTTATAAGCAATACTTATAAAAGAGTATATCAGCAAGTGAAAATTCTTAATAAAAAACCTGAATAATTGTCACCAAAAGTATATGCATGCAAAAATAAAAGTGCTGCTTCAGGACACAGCCTACTGTGGGTTTTTTTAGCATTCTGACATGTACATTTGAAGGCCATGAATGCCAATGGTGTCTTGAAGTATTGAAAAATTAATACAGATGTTATGGGGAAAGTTGAAAGTCAATAGACAACCTCAGTACATGATAGATATGGAATAAAAGTATTGTAGTAATTGACATATGTTTAAATATAATTATGACTTGATGACAATTTACTAAAAGAAAATAATTATGTCAGAAGTAAATAAATAATAAAGAGAATGTGTAGAAAGAACAATTGCCAATGTGCCAATTGCCAATGTTGAAAATTGCCAATGTGGACATGGGTTTAGGTGGGGGACTTTGGAAAAAAAGGATTCTGTGTTTAAGACTTTCCCATGGCAAACTCAATTAGTGAATTTGAATCCTGTCCTCATCCTAATACCCCTGTCTGGCTCCTGTGGAAGAATTTCTCAAGAAGGCAATATATTTATAGGTGTAATTTTGATTTAGCTAACATATTTTTAAACTCATTAAATCATTAAACAAATTTAGCACTTGTATATAGAAGAGTAACGTCTTTCCTAATACAGTAAGAGAAAGCAAACTTACCTAAATTCACACTTCCAGAATATTTAATGTACCTTAAATATTTCTGTATGATCAAAACAACTTATAATACTGAGAAATAGTATTTACATTTTGAGGGATATGTATTTAGAATCATGATAATTTAAAAACCAAACACTACAAGAAACCCCAATGCTTAGAAGTTGAACATTAGTCTTCTGCTAGTAAGAAGCATGTAAATAACAAATCTTTTAAAAACATTTGTAGGTAAATTTTAAATGTGTAAATATAGGTGTATCTATACCTGTATGATGACTTATTTGATGAATGAACTTGATACATGCTGTATCTATTGGTATTTTTCATTTTATTTAATTTCAATTCATTTATTCATAGTTTTAACCTTTGTAAGAACATCAGTTATTTAAACGAGTAGAAGGTAAACCACATCAACAAAACTGCAGGGTTTAATGTTGGAGATAACTGACATGCATGAAGTCATTGTACTAAAATATTGTTTTTCCTATTGTTTAGCACAGATGGTGCTGGTAATTAATATTGTGCTATTTTTTCATCAGGGGATTCCCTGATTACAAAAGTCAAGCAGTATGTAATAAACTGCTACATTACACTGTATGAATAAATGATTTATGATTTATATATTTATTAATGAAAAATTAATTATCCAAGATGCAAATTATGCAATGTTTTAAGACTTCTCAAGATACATATTGTGAAAAATAATGTACTTTTATAAAATCCATAATTTCTGAAATACAGTATAGTGTCAAAAAGACCCCATTTACTTCTATCTTTCCTAAAGGCTTTATCTAAGTATTGATGACCACAAATAGGCTCAGTAGAAAATGCCCACTGGCAATCAAAATATACTTGAAGGTGTTCTTGTACTTCCTGCAGAGGTACAGTTAGGAATAAATTCTTCTTCTTTCTCTTATGAGGGTAAATATTATGACCTCTGCACCATTTTTGTTTCAGGGTTTCTTTAAATGGAACCTTACTTTTAAAACTCTTGTTGAAATCCAAGCATATATTCTAGAAACTAATTCCTAAACAGGATCATAGAAACATGCTTATATATAACCATTAAAGTGATACCATCTTTCCTTGGTAGTGTACACTTTTAAATTTTAGGGCACTTCGCACTGTCACAAAAATATTCAGGGATAGTACGAGCACCTGCCAAGGAATCCCAGTTGTCCTGTGGTGGGGTCTTATCTGACAAATCTCCAAGCTGCAGAATGCAGATCTTTTTCTCCTGGTGCAGGCAACTACTTCAGTGTAGGCACTCCTTTCCCAAATTACTCACCAAGGGAATAACAGTACAAAAATTATTCCAGGCCACATCCTAAACAGGCACACTCCCAGTCCATCCATTGAAACTGGAAATGTAGGTCCAGATGATTGGAGCCTGCCCTCCAGACTGGGGGAACTACTGAGCCTAAATATGCACAGTAAACTGACAAGGATATGCAAGACTAAAAAGGTGCACGAGATATGCTTCAGTTACCCACACATGGGAATTAGTAACCATAACTAGTATGAAATTAACACTTTTACTGGTTCTGCATGTATTCCACCCAGAAGTGGGTTTTTACCAGCTGCCTGTAACCCTTGCCCACATTCTTTTCTCTTGTACAGTAAGCTTAAATGGTATAGAAGTACAGATTGTTGACTGTATTAGACATGAACAACCCTAGTTTTTGCATTTCCTCAACTTTTCAAAAGATTTCTTTCCTGAAGAATATTTTCAATTATATTTTTCTCAGAATGAGGAGAATGGGTACTTTTCACCTGCTGCGCTTCAGCATCTTCATCTTCTGACCTGACCTGGTCAAGTGAAAATCTTTTCTGTGCCAGTTGTTTTGAGAATTACCTAGTACATGATATTACAGACTTCAGAGTTTGTACTTCTTAAAAGTCTTTTTTTTTTCCTGATAAAAATCCTAACTACATCAATTGCAAAAGTAATTTCCTCTATTCAATGGATTATGAACATATTCACTCAAAAATGTACATTTCAGAAGAATACTGTATGTAGTATCTATCTCCAGTTTTTATCAGCTATGTGAAATGTCTATAAAACTATTGAATATCATAATTAATAATTGCACTTAATGATTAATAGTAAAGCAGTAGATAATTTGAATGTACACATGCTCCACTACACGTTGTCACCTTTAAAGTACACATTTATTTTAAAAATACATACCTTTTAGATATTGCAACTTTTATAATCAGTTAGGAATAAATTGAGTAATGCGAGATATTATTTAGATTTTCATCAGGTGTTTTTTAGATTTCTCTTCAGGTTTCTCTATTGGTATGCATCACTAAGGGTGGACAAAATTATAATGTAATTTGTAAGTAAACACATATTCAGTTTAAAAATTTGAAATTCTTTTCCCTTTCAAATTAGTAATGTCTGTCATACATTATGTTTTATGATGTACAGATTTATGATGACACTACTGAGTTTCAAGAATCTCTGGGATTTTTGTTGCGACACAACTAGCATATACATTTAAGTGGGTTCTTTGAAGTTCCCTGATTTGTTAGGTTATTATAACATGAACTAGCACATTAGAATACAGACTGTGTATCTATACCATAAACTTTTTGGGAGAAAAACAGTATTTTAAAACAGACTAATACTGGTACAGTATATAGCATTTATGTTTTGCTGCATAGAAAACAGCAGATTTTAAAAAGAAACCTTTGTCATGAAGCAATTAATCCAGCTTGTTAACTTTTTAATGGAAAGATGTTACAAGAAATGTAATAGTAGCTCCACTTGTAAACTATCTCACAATTCTCAGTTCTCTGTTAAATATTACTGTAATGTAAAATATTGCATGTTTCAGATTTACAACAGAACAATTTAAGAAAGAGCTAGTAATTCCCACAAATAAAGCAATAATAAAGCTCACAGTGATCACTGAGACTCTTCTCCTAAAGTGGAAAATGAATTGCTTAGGATTTCAGCTTTCCATGGGATTTTTCTTTACTGTTTTCTGCATGAAAATGTTTAATGAATATAGGAAGCAAATGTGTAAATATCCAGCTTTAAGCTAGTATAATAATCTTTCTTTCGAATTCACATTTCACAGATGCAGTGTTGACTAGCTACATAAAGTATATTAGTCCAAATCATAGAGGATTTGTTCTTAAATCAGAGTCCTTGAATCATATGCTATCAGGTCCTTAATGCATTTTTGCATGAAGGGCTATTTATTTTCTGGTAACAGTGAAGGAATTTAAAACGTGTAAAACAAATCTTCCTACTACAATATTTTCTCCTTTATGAGCTTTTGCTTTGACTGGGCCAATGGCATCTCAGCTTGTATCAGGCATAGTGTGGCCAGCAGGATCATTCCCCCGTACTGGTGAGGCTGCAGCTTGAATGCTGTGCTCAGTTTTGGGCCCCCCACTGCAATAAAGACATTGATGTGCTGGAGCAAGTCCAGAGAAGGGCAACAAAGCTGGTGAAGGGTCTCAAGAAAAAGTCTTAGGAGGAGCACCTGTGGAAGCTGGGGTTGTTTAGCCTGGAGAAAAGAAGGCTCAGGGGTGAGCTTATCACTCTCTACATTTGAGCTTGTTGTGATGTAGGGGTGAGTCCTATCCTATAAGTGATAGGATGAGAGGAAGTTGCACCAGGGGAGTTTGGATACTGGGAAAAATTTCTTCACAGAAAGGGTTGTCAAGGACTGGAACAGGCTGCCCAGGAAAATGTAAAGTCACCAATCCTGAAGGGATTTAAAAGACATGTAGATGTGGCACTTGGGGAATGCTTTAGTGGATTTGACAGTGCTAGGTTAATGGTTGAATTTGGGGATCATAGAAGTCTTTTCCAACCTAAATGATTCTAGCATTCCATGATTCTAGATGCTTTAATTCTCAGTTGCTTATATGCCTCTCATTTAAATCTAGTTACATGAATATATCTGTGTAGTTTGCATGAGTAAGAATCAAAAACAATTGAAAGTATCATGAAAACAACTCTTCATGTAACTTGCTCGGTATTTTTGGGTCCTGTCACTGCAATCTTTTCTCACAAAAAATTCACAAAATATGTGCTTTCACTGGCCATAATTTTAAACCTGTAAGGATTACAACTATATATACGAAAGGACTGCAGGGTATTGGGAATTGTTCTAAACTTGCAGGTTCTTCTGCCTTTTTTCACCTGATTGCATGACTGAGATCACTGGCTAATTTACAACATTGGATCTATTTTGTCAACACCAATCACTGATCTAGGCTGAAGTAATTTGTAACTGCAACACATTAGCAAATATGAATGTGCAAATGCAAATAAGACACTTATTTCTTAAAGACTTTTCTGAGTTATTTCTCAATTTATGATGGGCTATTTCTTATATATGCAAGATAATATGACATAAATGTAGGAAATCATACTACTGAAGAAAATACTTGATGAAATTTTTGTTGCTACAAGAAAATAACACAGAAATCTGGTTAAGTGAATGTACACTTTTAATGTAGGTGGTCTTTATCTGGAAAACACATGATAAGGAATACAATTCAAATGAATTAGAAGTTAATATTTTAGCTAAGACCAAGAAGAAAGCCAGAGCTAAAGGTAAATGACTTTTCATAGTTAGGGGAATAATATTTTTAGCAATATTATTATCCTTGGAATTACACCATTAAAATTTACTACTTTGTATTAGAATTTTCTTTCTGTTTCATTCTGCCAAGTATCATACCTCAGGATCAATAAGTAGATAATGAACTTCATTTCTTACATTGAGCAATTACAAATGTGATCTATGGCAGCTGAAACATGGTATTAGGATGAAGTAACATTCTAAATCTATATTAGTATCTTCCTTATGGAGAAAGAACAGCATTGGAGTTATTAGACACTTATGCTCCAAACAAAGCGATGAGAGTGAAACATGTACAACCATTCAGAGTGATTTTCTACCTTGCTGTCTACAGCGCTCATCCTTTACTTTTACTGATAGATTGCAGATATTCATTATTCTTTTTAAAGTATCTACAAATACACAGCTCTGGCTATATTTTAATCTGCACACTGAACTTTTTACCTAGTACTGCAGTGTTTGACAGTAGCAGGAGCTATGCATGAGGATCTAGGATAGCATATGGCCTGAGGTCCAGCTGGATGTCTGAGTATGTCATTCCAGACGCAGGTTTGGATTGCTCAGTAATTAGCAACTGACTGTTTAATATTGTTAACTCATTTTTTCTTTGCAATTCATGTCCCGCTTTTCAAAATTCCAAAGGCACAAATTGTGTGAGTGCCAGCAAAAAAATAATAGTAATGAGCTCATTTCCATACCATTGGACCCATTTTCATGCTGACTGATGATGGTTTCCAAAACTGAGCTTTACTGGCAAACAGGGTCCTGCTAGCATTGTCCTTCCAAATGCCTGGAGGAAATAATCCCAGGTTTCAAATGGAAATATAAAAAATATGCTCAGTTCTATGAAGGTTTTAGCTTTACTTTTGTTATGAGCCGCAATAGCCCATAGTAAATTCAGCTTTGGGAAAAATAAATTTTTCTTTGTTAACAGTTTGAAGTAATTGTGTTCCTGCTTATTAGATGCCACAGATTCAGACAGTTGAGCTCTCCTTGCTGTATCTCAGTGAGGCAAGGAGACTAACTGTGATTTGTCAAATGCTGGCAACTCTACGGCTCTGCCTTTTCTATTACCAGGCTGCAATCTGCCTCAGAACAGATCTGTAGTGGAAAGTTTTTCCTCTAGGGATTTGTGCTTCAATCAGGCAACAGCAAAGTCGTGCAGATGCAGCACCAAGAGGGTGCCTTTTCTTGTGTTTGACTTGAGCACAAAAATCCACTTACTCCAAGAAGAATCATCTTCTTTTCCAATAGGCTGGAAACACTCATCTGTTATTTCTGAATTTTCTATTTTAGTGCCTGCATCCGTTTGCCCTTTTGGTTTTGGAATGGTTGCCCCCCTTTTAATTTACCAAAGACCACCTTCCATTTTCAAGCCCTATCATCAAGTACTGTTCTGGAAATCCTGTCTGATGCAGTGAGGCATTTGTGCCGCTTCATTTGTATATCACTGACCAATGAATGTTACAACCCGCTCCTGGATTGGGTTTACTCCACTCCTGTTCCCGAGTCAAACTGCCCCAGGGCCAGAGAGAATGGCTGAATCTGTTTCTAATTCAGTCAGCTCTCAACAAATAACAATCAAGGTGACTACCTAAAGCATGCAATGGTGTTCCTTGTTCCAGGAAATGATAGGTTGTTGTTTTTTTCTGTCAGCAACATTAGGAGAAGGTTGAGTGTATTTATGGGCTTTTCACATGAATACTGTTTTTTGAATATATTATGCAGGGAAAAGTTTTGGTTTTCTCTACTTTTCTGGCTTTTTTGATACAATGGTAAAAATACACATTTTATGCCTAAACTCTTCTCCATGGACACCCCCTTGTCACGGGGGAGAAGCTTGCATGCCCTTATGATGTTGCGAGCTGTGCTGGCGGTGGTACCTGCCTCCAGTAGGGTCTCCCATGCTAGTCAGGTCTCAACTGAAGGGTCAGACGAAGTGTGTCCATGGGCAGGATGGGCTCGCTAGCTCCCCAGCGACCATCCTAGGGGAAGGACAACTCTAACTTCAAACCGGTGCAGATGGAGCTCACTTAGCCCTGTAAGGCCATCCATCTTAGAGATGCAAAGGGCCACAGCAGACCTTGATGAAGAAAACAGCATCTACATCCGATATGGTACCGATGGAAGCCTATTCAACCTAAGGCGACTGAAGGCCCACACTAAGACCCTAAATCACCTTGTCCATGAGCTGCTTTTTGCTGANCAGGGCACGTCCCCAGGATGGAGGATCACCGTCTCCCTAAGATTGTGCTCTACGGTGAACTCGCCACCGGCTGCCACAAGAGAGGAGCCCCGAAGAGGAGCTACAAGGATTCCCTGAAACAACACCTCAGCCTTGGCCATATTGACCACCATCAATGGTCCACTCTGGCCTCCAATGGGGAGAAATGGAGACACACCATCCATAACGCTGCTGCTTCCTTTGAGAACACACACAGAATCAGTCTTGAGGGAAAAAGGCAACGCAGGAAGAACTGTGCCTTGGCAGTAGTGCCGATGGAGACTTTCCGCTGTGCCTTTTGCAATCGGACTTGCCTATCTCTCATTGGCCTTTTTAGCCACCAGCGTGCTTGTAGCAAGCGTGGGTAGAGCCCTTGTAAATCTTCGTTCATGAAGCCTAGCCATGATGATGATGCCTATACTGTAATTTCTCTCCTTGAAAACTCCATCTAATAATTTTTTCTAATACAGAAAACAACTTTGTAGCTCTGTGCCAGGATTTGTGGCAAAAAAATTGATTGTACCCCACAAATAAATTCAGAATTTTACCTATAATTTCCTGCTCTTTAAGAGAGATTCTGACATTCACTGAAAGTTTTGTTTAATCCATTCACTTTGCTTTCATACAACTAAGGAGTTCAGAATTATACATGCTTTATTCTCTACCTAGGTCCAGAGGAAAACTAATGAGAGAGGTAAAGGAAGGGGTGATAGTTCCCTACCTCTAGCACTATAAATGTTGTGGATACCTTGTTGATCACATTGCAGCACATAGGAAAATCTCGTATTTTCTTAGACCTAAAAACTTATCTTAGACACAAGAATGTGTGATAATATCTGGTGAGTTATTTATTTACTGTTGCTGCTAATAGTTCATCTTGGAGGTTAGAGCTGGAGTTAAGGATATGTTTATGAGTAGGATATAAAAAGAAAATGCAAATCTATTTTTATTAAAATGAAGTGTGACATCTATCCAGCTGGACTTCTCTGAATCTATTTGTTCCCTCCCTATTAAGCTCTTACTGCTACATATCCATGGCAGTAGTACATGTGCAGGTAATCTCACTGTTCATTTCTTAGGCCAAAGATCATTTAAGGACCATCATCAAGGCTTCTTTCCAAAGATACATTCCTATTGCATCTACCCATTTATTTTCGTGGGAGGCTAGTTGTTTGATTGGTTCTGTGGGCTGAATTAAGATTTTGTATTATTCTTTATTTAAATTGTTGTTATAATAACAAAACGCCAAGCTTTCTAAATGGAACCGATGCAAGGATTTTAGTGGACAAACCATGAGATTCACTTGCTTTTAAATACTTCTGTGCTAACCTACAGTATTTTTTCTACTTGGTTGCTAAGGGCCTTTCTTTTTGGGCTGCATATCAAAACTGGTTTCCCAGGTCTCCTTGCTAAGGTTGGCACACTGGACACTTAATAACATGGCCACACTCATTGCCAGACTTCCAGCATAATGAGGACTTTGGGTTTACTCTTCATGTCTTTGGGAAGGTGAGAGTGAGTAGACACAACGTCTTTCCAATGACTCTAAATATCAGTCAGTCTTTACATTTTTAGATGGTACACGTGTGCCAGGACAAACAATAAAACCTTTCTATTCTGAATGTAGCCTGGAAAATTCCTATGTGCCTATGGAATTCCATACTATTCTGATTCATCACTTGACCATAGCTGATACATGTTGAAATCTGTTGCTTATGTTTCACGTTGTGCCAGGTGGCCCAATATGCAGAGGAACTAGAGGAACATATCTGGGAACTAGAAAGGGTTTCCAGCTTCTCCAGTACAGGTGTCACTGCAAAACTGCTTAAAGATTCCCAGCACATTAAATAAAATTCATATACTGAACAAAACCAGAAATCCTAAATTAAATGGAATAGTATTTTTGGAAAGAGCAAGGAAATTCCTCTAAGAAAAATTTACAAATCAATTGGTAATTCATTTGCAGTTGCTTTCCAGTTATAAAATTGAGGACAGATTAATGCCAGGCAATGCTACGCAGGGATAAATTGCAGTCATTTGGTTTGCACTGAATCTAGGCTTCTGAATGACGGTACATTTCTGCTGAGCACCGATCTCAATTTTTTTGGCTACGTGTTGATCTTCTATAAGGCCAAATCAATACAGAGACTGGTAAAAAGGAGCTTGAGAAATTTATATTTATCATCTGAAACAAGTGCTGAAATATGCTGAATAACTGGAAGATTTCTGTGTGCTACAAATTCCTTTTTCTGAATGCCGTGGCTGTTGCCATTCTTTTCAGGAGGAAAAAAGTATTCATCTTATGCTGCCATGCCATAAAATTCTCCAAAGTATTAGTGCAGAAATTTTGGTTCCTAAGCCAGTACAGTAATTTTTAGTTACTTAAATAATTATTACAGAATACTATTATGTACAATGGGATGATAAGGAAAAAGGTGGAATATAAATAGATATAAAATCATACATTTTTTATTGATAGCTCCACTTGTATTTTTAACTAAGTTTTACCAGTTTGAGATATTTTTGTGTGGTTTAATGGTGTCAGTACTGAAAGTATGCAGTATAAATTCTTAGAAAAACCTTTCTGATAGAAATGATCATCACTGATTGTTGTACAAGCTTAATAAAACCTGATTCTACTACCAAAATTGTACTGAAACTCAGGTGTTCCTAAAGATAATATGGATTTTGCGATTGACTTCAAAAGAGTCGGGATTTCACTGGAAGAGATGAGGAAATTCTGTGGTAATATGCAGTTCACGTAATCTGTGTACTATTTTTTTCCACACAAATTAGGTTAAAACCAGCTATTTTTACTAAAAAACATTACACAATTGGTAATTCATATCTCAAGCACTTCAGAATATTGGCTATAAACTTATTTACTTAACTGATGTGACAGATATATGCAGAAAAAACACAGACATTTTCTTCTTTAGAGCTTTTATTTATGTGCTAATTATATAATTTCACAAATGTTTAAAAATGTTGATTATTTTAAATGTGTTTTTAACTACTTCTCTTAAGAGCTTATAGAGTTGAATGTGTACATAATTATTTTTTCCTAAAAAACATTTTCAAACATTTTGATTTTGACAACTGTAATGTTAAAATTGTAATATGCCAGAATATCCTTAAGTTCACTAGTGCTTTAGGACTGTCAGTCATTGTGAAGCAACTGGAAAACCTTCTTTGTTCTCTTTCTGATATATAAAAACATATCCTAATATGATTACTAGTCACTCTTGTATGGTGCTTTTTATTGCCTGAAAATCCAAACTAGAAAAATGGCATTTTCTTTACTTACTAGTGACATACATTTCATTACAAGTGCTATTTTTATGTGGTAGGGTGGCCCAGCCATGTATTAAGCTCATTGTTTTGTATATGAAATAGATGTTGCCACAAATATCATTGTTTTGCTGCATGTTTCCTTTTTTTTTTTTTCACTCTGGTATGTGCCTGTGAGTTCCTTTTTTTTTTTTTATTTCTTTCCCATGTATTTTTCAAATGAAATATGCCTGTCTAATAATAACAAAGATTTCCTAACAGCTAAATCTCCATTTGCAGTCAGTGTAGCAACTTTTCTCCCTCTGTTAACTGTGAGTGTCAACATTTCCTTCTACAACAGCATAAATTGCTGATTTCTAGCATATGGGCATGGAATGTCAGATACGTTGTGGTTTAGCTGAAGCATTAAAGAAATCTCTCAGTGTTGTTGAATGCTGCTGCTGCTTCTTAGGGTCAAGGAAATGAAGGATGTAAATTTTGTGTTAGGGAAATAAAATGAGAAGAATATTTAGATTTTGGTAATATATGAGGGGAAAAAAAAGAGAAGAGGCAAAGTCCTAGCTTCCCACTAGCTCTTGTTATTTACGTGCAATGCCAAGCTACTATGGAGTACAGCTGAGCCTTTTCAAAATGTAAGTACAATCCTCAAGAGCTGCTCTGAAATAACAAAACACATCACATGTTATAAATGAGTGAACACAGAAACTCTAAATGTAGAAAGGACCCTAAGAAATTAAAGCTAACTTTGTGAAAGATAGAGAAAGATAAACTGCTTTTTTGGGATCATGTGTTGTCACTTTAAAAAAACGCTTCATACTGGACAGTCTGAATGTTCCCTACCAAGTTTGGCTCGTGTAGCTATACTAAATAGAAGCCTACGACACTGAGTACATTGTTTAAAGACTACTTCAGGATGGTTTAAGAAGAGGATGATATAATCTAAATATGTGATAAAAAGAGATTACTGGTACATATAATATTCCACAGTGGCAGGCATTCCTATCATGTCATATCAAAGTCTAGCAAAATGTTGAAAGTTAGAAATGTTATCTAGCATTAGCAGGCATTTAAGGAACGTCTCTTGAATATTTCTAGCATAAAAAAGTATTTCATGTGATGTAAATGAATGGTAATTTTCTGACTTTAAAAGAGAACTGTGCCACTACATTTCAGCATTCTGGACCCAATTCTGCAAACATGGAGATGCTTTCAATTTGCTCTGCCTGCCTTCCCGCCTTAGATGGCTGCGATTGCAGCGAAATTAATCCATTTAAAAATCTGCGGCTTAAACTTAAGGATTTTCAGTTTTTTCCCCCTCTCTTTTTTTTCTTAGAATATCAATAAGTTCCAATTGAAGAGCGGATTCTTTTGCAATTCAGGCATGTGCCGGCGATAACGGGCGAGTTGGCATGAAGAGAGGCAGAGATGGATTAATTATGCAGAGAACATGGAAATTCTGCTTATCATCGGCTAGCAAAGGAGCCCAGCTCACATAATCAGCAAACGAAGGGAGAGAAAAAAATAACAATGCAATGGCACCTTCCAGCCCATCATCAGGATTTTTTTCTACCCCCTTGTAATTAAAAAATAACATACACTTATAGCCCTATCTCCTGTGCAGGCAAGGAGTGGATGTCCACAAAATAATTGCAGTGGGATATTAGAGCTGGGAACAAGGGCTGTCCATTCCTAGTATCCCTTACTCTCTCCCTCCCTGTCTCTTCTGGCCTCTCCTAGGCACTTTCCTTCTGTCTGCATTTGGAATCAGATGAATGTCTCAGGTGACATCCTATCTCAGTGTCCATAAGTCCCAAATCTCACCCTTATCAAGATTCAAGCAAACATGTATATGATAAATATTTGAAGTCCTGAAGCTGTGGGGTTTTATCCTGGTCACCTATGAGCTATCTGCAGAAAATCACTTTGATGAAAACCTTTCCAAATAGTCTTCCTGAGTTACAAAATAGACTGATTAGGGCGATTTTTTTGTTGCTGTTTCTATTGCACTTTTTCTCAAAGAAGATCATGGAACAGTAAAGCCTGCGAATTTTTTTTCTATTTTTTTTTTTTGTTTCATGCTTTTTTAAACACAAGGTAAAAAATAAAGCAACAGATCTATTGTTTAGATGAAATTATGGTTGTTTAACAAGGCTCATTAGCAGTATATTTGAGGAGAATGAATAAAAAATAAATCTGTTTCTTGTAAAAGAAAAACAGATTGATTCTATATTTGTTATTGTTGATTTTACTAATGGTATATCTCATGCAAATTAAAGTGCAGACAGTATATTTTACAATTTTGCTCCACAGGCAGATGGTTTTACAAATGTGTTTTACTGCTTTTGTATCCATCTACTATTTTGCCCTTTGCTCCCTATAAGTCATGCTCCCAGACTTCCTGAGCCCCAGCTCCCTCCCCCAGAATCACCAGTCAGGAACAGAGGCCGAACAGAGAGAATGAAGCCCAGAACGACAAAAAATTATGCAAGTAGGAAGGGAGAGCAGTAGGCCAGGATTATAAAGCTGGCTGTCTCTGGGAATTTAATTTATTCATTGAGTTCCTCCAAAGCAGGGTACCAGTGTGGGGCGCAGTTTGCACACCAGTAAATGAGCTCCTGGGGACTTCGATGATAACTGATTCTCTACTAAGTTTGTAAAAATTTTTAATCCCAATTCAGAAACAGTGATGAAACTGGAACAGAAAAATCTGATTCCATTGCAGAGTTATGCATGAAAAATCAGTAATAAATTTTCATCAGTATCCTTAAGAAAAGAAATGCATTTACAAAACTGGCATCTTAAAAACAAGGTACTGTTCCAAACTCTGCTCTGAGGCTCCATAGTGTAAATCCAGAATAAATCCACTGAGCTCATTACATTATATAATCAAAGAAGTGCTAATGTATATGTGCACACAGAGTCACACATGGTTTCAGAAAAAGGTTCAACGGGGTGAATCTTATGCTATTTGTTTCAGCAGAACAAGACCCTGCCTAAAATCCTGCTTTAAAAATTATTTCAGTCTGGTTTCTTTGTTTTAAAGTGGAACAGAACAGCTCTTAGACACTACAGCTCTTCCTGCACTGCAGGGGTACAGTAGTGGGATGTGCAGCTCTGGAAAGATCACTTCCAGCCTGAGAAATGCCACTGTCCAATTGTTCTGACTCCCAGCCACTTCTTCCAATAAAGATGCCAGCTAGGGGCATTTAGAGTTCAGTGTTCCCATCTGGGCATTTTCTTAATAGGAGATGATCTGAGACCTTCAACCCTCCAAGCCACAACACTACTTTGGGAGTAGATTGACCATGGAATTCAGTTCACTATCCCCATATTTACCTCAGGCTTAACAGCAAAATGCTCCAGCCACACTGCCTGAGTCACAGAAGGAAAAGGCAGAGACTGGGATAATGAAGAACCACCCACTTTAAGAGAAGATCAGGTTCAAAAACATCCAAGGAACCTGAAGGTGCTCAAGTCCATAGGACTTGATGAGATGTATCTGCAGGTCCTGAGGGAACTGACAAAGGAAGTAGTTAAACCCCCCATCAACAGGAAAGGGGAAATGTAACCCCCATTTTTAAAAACCAAAACAGGAAAGATCTGGGGAACAACAGGCTAGTCATTCTCACCTCAACATCCTGTAGGATTATGAAGCAGATCCTCGTGCAAACTATACTAAGGCAGATGGAAAACAAGGATGCAACTGGTGACAACCAACAGAGCTTTACTAAGGGCAAATTGTGCCTGAAAAATTTGGTCGCCTTCTATGACAGGGTTACAGCATCAGTGGATGAGACAAGATTGGCTGATGTCATCTCCTTGGACTTGTGAAAAGCATTTGACACTGTCCCTTGTCCCTAAACTGGAGAGACATGGATTTGATGGATGGACTACTCAGTGGATAAGGAATTGACTGGACAGTTTCACTCAAAGAGTTGCTGTCAACAGCTTGATGTCCAAGTGGAGAGACAGTCTCACAAAAAGGATTTGGTGATATTGGTTGACAAGAAGCTCAATATGACATGGTAAGGTGTGCTTGCAGCCCAGAAAGTCAGCCACATTCTGGATTGCATCAAGAAAAGTGTGGCCAGAAGGTTGAGGGATATGATTCTTTCCCTCTACTCTGCCCCAGTGACACCCCACTTAGAGTACCGTGTCCAGCTTCAGGGCCCCCAACAGATGAAAGACATGGACCTGCTGGAATGAGTCCAGGGAAGGGTCATGAAGATGATCAGAGGGCTGGAGCACTGCTCCTATGAAAACTGACTGAGAGAGTTTGTTTTTTTCAGCCTGGAGAAGAGCTCTGGAGAGATGTTAGATTAGCATTGCAGTACCTGAAGGGGTCCTGCAAGAAAGCAGGAGAGGTACTGTTTATAAGGGCAGGTAGCAGTAGGACAAGTAATTGCTTTAAACTGAGAGACGGTAGGTTTAAATTAAATATTAGGAAGCAATCTTTACTGTGAGAGTGGTGACGCACTGGCTGCCCAGAGAAGCCATGGATGCCCCAGCCCTGGAAATNGAAATCAGAGGTACAGACACCAGAAGAAGTAGGTACTCTCTGGATTACCTAGATATAGTCTATATATTAGACTAGAGCTCATAATCAGTAATACCTTCACTGTGGAGGCAACAGCTGATCTCCTGGCTAAGTACTGTTTGTGAGTAGAAGAAATCGTGGTGAGAATCTAAACCTGGCACCCACATTGTCCTCGAGCCTCTAATTAGGCCCACATAGCCAGGCATGTGTTCACGCAGAGATCCAGCTATAGGTTCACTTGGCAAGTTTCATCCTTAAAAGTTCCTGATATTAAGTAGGATTTTGTTGCTCTGCCATGATAGAAACTTTGCATATAGCACATATTTCTATAATCTTTTACATTTCCTGAAAACAAGTTTCAACATCTTTCACAATAGGAGGCAGATAATAGAACTTTCAGTAACTGTAACAGTAAATGGATTTGTAATCTACCCATGATTAAAATTATTTTCATCATGAAGCAGAATTCTCATTATTGCCATTTTAATATTATCAACTATAAAGTGTCTCAGTGATTGATATTATAGACAGCAAACCCCTATATTATGGTAATTAAATCTAAAATTAATCAGCCATCCTTACATGTCTTAGCATAGCACCTGATTATTTAAAAACAATTATATTTTGGTGTCATGTAATAGGAGACACCACTTTAAGGAATAAACTGGTATAAGAACTGTTCAGGGTCAAAAAGTTGAGACATAGTCAAAACAAAAAAGGAAAAAAAAAATTAAAAAGAAAGCTATGTTGTCCCTAATTTTAAATAAAGAGGATTTCAATTTGTGAAGACTTTCAGTTCTAAAATCTTTGCACAAGTCTGACAGGAAAGAAACTAGCTGATATCCAAAATGTAGGCATCTTCTTTTTCAC
>VWZF01006093.1:1316881-1384050 GCA_013396755.1 Sclerurus mexicanus
GCCAGGTTGGATGGGGCTTTGAGCAGCCTTGTCTAGTGGCAGGTGCCCCTGCCCATGGCAGGGGGTTAGTAACTAGATGATCCTTAAGCTCCCTTCCAACCCAAACCATCATATGAATGTATGATATCAGATAGATTAGTGTGTTCACAGAGGGGACACAGGTAATCCCAGCCTGATGGCAGCCCTTTTGTGGCAATAGTAGTTTAGTGTTGAATGGAATTGAAAGGGTAAGGGGAGGGGGAAGGGAAGGGAAGGGAAGGGAAGGGAAGGGAAGGGAANTGATATTAAGTAGGATTTTGTTGCTCTGCCATGATAGAAACTTTGCATATAGCACATATTTCTATAATCTTTTACATTTCCTGAAAACAAGTTTCAACATCTTTCACAATAGGAGGCAGATAATAGAACTTTCAGTAACTGTAACAGTAAATGGATTTGTAATCTACCCATGATTAAAATTATTTTCATCATGAAGCAGAATTCTCATTATTGCCATTTTAATATTATCAACTATAAAGTGTCTCAGTGATTGATATTATAGACAGCAAACCCCTATATTATGGTAATTAAATCTAAAATTAATCAGCCATCCTTACATGTCTTAGCATAGCACCTGATTATTTAAAAACAATTATATTTTGGTGTCATGTAATAGGAGACACCACTTTAAGGAATAAACTGGTATAAGAACTGTTCAGGGTCAAAAAGTTGAGACATAGTCAAAACAAAAAAGGAAAAAAAAAATTAAAAAGAAAGCTATGTTGTCCCTAATTTTAAATAAAGAGGATTTCAATTTGTGAAGACTTTCAGTTCTAAAATCTTTGCACAAGTCTGACAGGAAAGAAACTAGCTGATATCCAAAATGTAGGCATCTTCTTTTTCACAGTAAGACAGGATAAAAGCAAACCCCATTTGACTTTAAATGTATTTGGTCTGTCTTGGAAGGAAACCAAGAAATTGTGAGAACAAAACTGAACTCTCCCCTTTTCAGAAAATGTGGTTGTTTCTGCCCCTCTCTATGTTTTAGAATTACAGTTTAGTGCTGTCTTACATTGGGTCTAGCTCATGGATTAGTAGCTCTTCAAAGCAGATGTCAATATCTGGAAATGCTAAACTCGGTAAAAATATTCTAAAAAAATATTTGTTCACCCTTTCCATATAAGATGATTTTATGGGGACAGGAACTTCTCAACCAGAAGAGCATTTATACCTTTTATCCCTTTAATCTTTGGTTGTTTTCGGTGTATTTTGCTACTGCCTGCCTGTATTTTGCTACAAGCTACTTTTCCATTTTGGTGAAATTTTAGTACAAAAAATTCTTTAGTGCCTCTGCTCATTTGCAGATTTCACCAGGCTTGCAAAAGCACACCTGTTGTGCTGTCTGGATTTCCTTTTCTGATCATAGGCTTCTGACAAAGAGGGGGGAAAAGAAAGATTTTTATCAAACACTCTTCACCGGACAATGAATTTTCTTCACCATTTGAATGTATCTGTGGAATGCCTGAGTGATTCATTACAGCAGATTCTGAAGTATGACAATGGGCCGCAGAAATGACTGATGGTATCTTTTTCCTGATTTCATTTCCCTGATCCTCTTCATCCCTTGGCCTGTGTACCTCGATTAATTAGAAACCAGGGATTTTCACTCATCAGCTGATGGGTTTCATGCTCCACTCTGTCACAAATCTGCTGCTTGCACTATCTCTCTTACAGCTGGTGGCTGCTTTAAAAACTTTCTTTTTTCTTTTTTCTTTTTTTTCCCCTTTTTTGAAGCAGTGCTTTGTGACTACAGGTTTAGGCCTTTTTAAGATTCAGACATATTTTTAAAAAGAGATTAAAAATTAAAGTAAAGAAGATTCAAAATCTCTGATTAAGTTAATCCCTATCCAAATGATACTTGTCCAAAAATGAACTTTTTGAAGAGATAATAATGTAAATGTTTCATAGCTCTCAGCTTTCCAAGTTCTTTTTTCAAGATATAATAATTGAAGTATTATGCAAAGGATGAAAGTATATAAATATGATTTTTGTGAAAAAGGCCCATACGCTCAGTTCACATGCATTTTAGTCCTGCCTATACTATATTGTTAAGCCAATTGCATTTCAGATTTCACTTGTATGAGGCACCTTATAATAGGATCCTGCAATAAATCATTGAACCATTATTGTTTCTGGAGGAAATATTTCATAATTGAAAATATGCTGCCCCTTAGGGTATATACCAAATTAAAATCACATGGTGATATAATCCCTAAGGAAACAAACCATAATTAAATAGTATTTAAAATGCAGAATATTTTGCAATAAAAATCCCCCTCAGAAACTTAAAATAATGTGTGAATCACAGACAACAAACATATCAATTATGCCTACCATAGAAAATGTAACCACTGCTAGTTTGCTTTCTTATCATTATATATACCCTCCCAGAATTGTTTCATTTAATTTCTTCATTTAATATATTGTCAGCATTAAAACAGGAGCTTTCTTTTTCTCCCTATTTTTTTTTTCTTCCTGTGTGAGCAAGGATCAGAAGCAGCACAGTCTTTCTGGAATGTTAGGCTTCATGGACTTCATGCGTTACTGACAGTGGAAATGCAGAGCCATAGACATCCAGAACTTTTTTCCCCTGGATTTAAAGAGATCAAGTCTACAATATAGTTAATTATGATTCTTTGAGACCCTGTATTATTGATTAAGGGCCTAGGTATATATTTGTATAAATACAATATTCTATGATGCAGCTTTCTGCCAGGCGGGAATTTGCTCAAGCAAGAATAATTTCTTTCTTTTTCCCTTCCACCGCTTTCCTTTTGTCTCAAAATGAATGGCTGGTATGTAGAGTTGCAAGACCAAAAAGAAAATAACATTTCTGTGCAATTAAATATTAACTTTAATATGTTAATTGAAATATCTTAACCCACTAATTCTAATGGTTCCTTTCTACACTAACTGACTGTAATGTTTTGCTCATCAGTAATAGGATGCCTTTACAAGGCTACCCTGGAGGAATCTGAACCTTGGCAACCTGCGGCAGAGAGTCAGTTGTAGAGTGCCCAGGTCTCCACCTAGAGTCCTGCATTCAGCTCTAGGGACCCCAGCACAGAAAGGACATCAACCTGTAGGAGCAAGTGCATAGGAGGGCCACAAGAATGACTAAAGGGATAGAGCACCTCTCCTACAGACAAGGGCTGAGAGAATTGGGGTGACCCAGTTGGGGCTTGCCAATCCCTGAAGGGAGCCTACCAGAAAGAGAGAGAATTTTTGCAAGGACATGTAGTGATACGGGGAATGGCTTTAAACTGAAAGAGGGTAGGTTTAGGTTAGATATTAGGAAGGAATTCCTCACTGTGAAGGTAGTGAGGAACTGGAACAAGTTGCCCAGAATTGTGAATGCCGCATCCCTGGAAGCATACAAAGCCAGGCTGGATGGGACTTTGAGCAACCTGGTCAAGTAGCAGGTGTCCATGCCCATGACTCCATCTTAGGGCCTATGCTTTTCACTATCTTCATAAGTGACTTGGACTCAGGATTGTAATGTCACCTGGAAGATGACACTTTGCAGATGACACAAAACTGGAAGCAGTTGTTGACTCCCTCAGAGGTAGGGAGGCCCTGCAGACACACCTCAACAAATCAGAGAACTGGGAAATCACCAACCATATGAAGTTCAGCAAGGGGAAGTGGTGAATTCTACACCTGGGATGGGGCAACCCCCAGATATACATACAGACTGGGGAATGAGATGCTGTAAAGCAGTGCCAGGAAAGAGACCTGGGGGTGCTGGTCGATGGCAAGCTGAATATGAGTCAGCACTGCCCTGGCAGCCAGGAGGCCCACACATGTCCTGGGGGGCATCAGGCAAAGCATCACCAGTCAGATGAGGGAGCTGAGGTTGTTTAGCCTAGAGTAAAGGAGGCTCAGGGATGACCTCATCACTCTACAACTACCTGAAAGGAGGTGGGGGTCAGCTATTTCTCCCAGGCAACGAGCAACAGGACAAGAGGACATGGCCTCAAGCTGTACTAGAGGAGATTCAGATTGGAGAATTTTTTCAGTAAGAGGGTGATTATGTATTGGAATGGACTGCCAAGGGATTTGGTGGAGTCATCAACCCTGGAAGTGTTCAAGAATTGACTGGATGTGGCACTTCGTGCTATGGTTTAGTTGACAGGGTGGTGTTCAGTCAAAGGTTCAAGTCCGTGGTCTTGGAGGTCTTTTCCAATCTAAATAACTCTATGCTGCTATGATTCTACGATTTCAGACTTCTAGAAAGTGTAGAGTTTTTGTGTTTCAGAGTATGGAGCTCTAGGACTCCAGTTCTTACAATAGCATGGAATGCCAGTTGATGGCTTTGGGGATTTAAGGCACACCTTACTTTCTCTGTTCAGACACCCCATATTGAGTAAATAATATACATATAAGGGGGTTTTATTTATTAGTTTATTTTTATCAGCTTTTATGTTACTTCAGTAAGAAAAAGATATCTGTACATCTTTAGTCTGGGGCATATGGATTCAATGATTTAAATAGTCTGCTTCAGGTTCCTGTAACCGTTTAAATGAAGTATAGGCCCTGTGTTTAGGACTCCAGCTTTCCTATACTAGTTAGCAGCCTTCAGAAGGTGATTTTGAGCTGTAAAAGCAGTTGTATGGAGGTACAAAGGGTGACTATTCTTTCCTCTTGCTCCTGGTGATGAACACAGTGAGGTTCTGATCCTCAGAGTGCCTTTCTGGGATAGAGACAATGGCAATATGAAAAAAAGCTATAATAATTTTAACTGCCATCTGAGTCTTGAATAATGCTACAGAAGAAGACCTTAAGAAACAATCTGTGAAACTGAACATTTATTTTGTGGAATTGAACCCTGATGAACTGAAATCCCAATTATCATTTCATTTGTTCCCTGAGTTTCATTTCTCTGCAGATTTCCAAAGAACAGCACTAGATCAGTACATCTCTCAGCCCAAGCTTACCAGTCATCATCAACACTATCTTTGTATTTGAAAATTAAAAAGTTAATTAAAAAGCAAGGATGGATAAGAATTTGCATTTCTGATCAACAAAGTTTTTAAAGTTTCTTTTGCTATCAGACTTAGTAAGAAAAAAAAATCATGTGAAATAATTTTACCTGTTTATTAAGAAGCAGAACTTTCTTAGGATAAGCAACACCTATTTGCTTTTATACAGAGACATTATTATCTGTATTTTTCTTTAAGCTCGGAAAGACATTATCAACAGCTCCTTTTCCAGGTTGCCTGAGATTACAGGTGAATAAAAATGTGAACAAAGAAGCTTTTTGCTCTGACACAGACAGTGCTTTGAAAGGATCCCTGAAGACAGTCAAGTGGTGCAGTCAAAGCACAGGAAAGTGAAGTGACCTGCTGAGAGTAACAAGGTAGGCTGGAAATGTGGGAGAGGAACACTCTCTCCCCAACATGTCTTTTTAACTTTGTTCTTGACAAAGACACATACTCTAAATCCAAATGCTATCATAGATACCCTAATCAAATCTAACCAACTTGAAAATATCCTTGAAAACAATATCATTCATTCATTGCAATGCCAAGCCATAAACAAAGTATGCCAAAATAAGGATATTTGTGCGTGTTTCTCTTTTGCTCATCTACTGTAGGACTGCTTTCCCTTCGGTAGGACCTGATGTTGTTAGACAGAGGGATGGGACACTGTAGGCCTGTCCCTAAGTACACTGACAAGAGGGCAGACTCAGTCACTCTTTGCCTACTTAGATCCACATCTGAAAGGGAGACAACATCTTACTTCTCCATCAACATTTCTGCTCAGCAGGGAATTCAGGCTCATCAGTGTCAACTTAATTCTAAGCAGAACCATGAAAAAACAGAGGTGCTTCAAATACCTGTATATAAAAGTGGCACTGGTCAGAACTGGGGGAAATAAGATCAATAACAGTGAAGCCAATGAAAAATTGCACACATGCAAATCCATCATTTTTGAACAAATTCATATTCATGATATTTTAACTTATTTTTTATAGATTCGAAGAAGCACTCATTTTTATCAGAAACAAGAAAATATTAGAATTTCAGAACATATTTTTCTCAGAAGAAGAGCAGCTGGTACAGTCCTGGTTTGACTGTCAGCACTGATCAGACACTTGAAAAAAGGAGTCCACTTCTCAAAGGTGTTCACTGTGAAAACAAGGCAAATCTTCACTTGTTAAAACTGGTATCCAGCAATGTACGTCTTGAGGACTTTCTGAGCTGGAGGCTGAATCTACTTCCTTGTGCTTGACAAATCTTGTAAGATGTTCCCATCAACAGATGTGCCTAATTACTTTTTTTAACACACTAATACATTGGGCTTCCACTACATCCTGGGCTCACCTGGACTGTGCAGCTGATAGCATGAAGAACTTCCTTCTGTGTAAAAATCTGCATGTATTTTATTGATAAAGGTTTGTAATTGTTACACAAATAATGAATAAACATTCCCAATTCACTTTCTACATGTCTTTCACGATTTTATGGACACTAAGTTACATTTCCATCCAATCATTCCTTTCCCAAGATGAAAGGTAATTTTCTATTTAGTCTTTTCTCATAAAAAGTTAGTTTGTACTTTTTTCCACTTGTCTCTATTTTTTCTAGTTCTACTATATAACTTTTCAGGCTATTCACTGTTTATTTTATATAAATATATATATTTATATATAAATATATAAAATAAAATATTTTGTCACAATTTCCAAATTGTTCACTGTTTAATATGTAAGCATGCAGGGGCATGATATTTTTTTGCTTTGGTCTGTATTTGTTTCCTAATAATTTTTAATATTTATGTTCTTTTTTGATCTTTTCTAAGGGTAGAGATAATGTTTTCATGTAATTGTTATAATTCCAGGATCTTTTACTTGAATGGTAATGTTTAGTTTATCATCTTTTTCTTACTTACATAACCTTGTATTCATCAGTATGAATTTCATCTGCTTTTTATTTCCCAGTCATAGTGTTGTGACATCCTTTGCAAGTCTTCTCACTCAGTTTTCATTTTAAGTAACCTGAATAATTTTGGAGCATAATTTCTGTAGCAAACCTTCTTCCAGTTTGTTGATATGTAAAGCCTCAGGTCTAAGTCACACGCTGTGCAGGTGTTTTACTTATATTTAAGGCTCCAAAAAATTTCGCTCAACAGAACTTTTGCAAAGGCTTTTGCTCTTTAACACCTGGATTTTGAGTAAAGACAGCATGTTAAATAATAAAGTCTCTGCACTGGTCTGTAAGGAACTCCTCTGTTAACTCCTTTGCACTGTAAAATGTACCTATTAATTTCTTCTACTTTTTGATGCCTTGGAACTTATGAGAGTACAGATTCTTAAAATCCTTAGTTAGGAGATTTTTTGTGGTGTTTCAGGTATGCTAAGAGAATTTGGTCACTTTTATCCATGTTCACTGACTCCACTGAAAAACTTTCTGATAAGTTAGTGAGACATGACTTCTTCCGGCAAATTTTATATTCAAAATTCAAAATTATATCTAATAATAACAACAATAATAATAGTCTTACTGATATCTTAAAATACAAGTGTCGTAGTCTTAAGAATATTTTAATAATAATGCATGACCATTCTTTGCTATGGTTTTCCATCAACTTGCTCTGTGTTCAAGATAGGTGCAAGTTTGGAATCTACTAAAACTTCTTCAAAGTATTACATTTAAATAGGCATCATGCCTAATAACTTTTTTCATCTGATATCAATGGCAGACTCTATACAATAACTAATTAAAATAATACGATAATACTATTAAATTTCATATTTGTGTCCATTCAGAAATATGGGATAATTGCTTGCTAACATTAATTTTATTTTTTCAAATTTTTAAGAGATCATTTTGGCTGTGTAGAAAGAGCTTTTATGAAGCAGAGCCATACAACCCAAACTTTTCCCAGCCTGGTGTTGAAAGGCTTGAATGACTAAGCAGACAAACTAACTGCCTAGGGCAGGTTTTCTTCCCTGGACAAACTAACTGCCTAGGGCACCTGACTCTTTTGGTTGAATAAATAGTCCAGGTCATATGTATCAGTTTCCCTGAAGGAACTAGGATTAGTAGTTGCATAGCTTCATAGTGTATGCAAGATGAGGTTCTGCTCACATATTCACTGTATGAATTAGGCTGGTGAACTCGCTGGCTACAGTTCACAAAGGCACTGAGGTGCCCAGTTAGAAATGTTTTTCAGGTTAAAAAATTTACATAATATATACAATGTACACAATTTATACAATGACATTCAAATTTAGAGACAGGAAAAGCTGATAGGAAAAAGAGTAGAGAATTAATTGTGGGAAAAATATTACTCCCTATTCTTTTATTGTTTCTTTTTGTGTGTATAGTTAAAAGTTCCAGCCTAATTTTATTTCTGACAGCAAAACCTGGGTGATATACTAATCAGCTCACCTTCAGATTTCCCTTTTTCATGTCCTAAAGTGAGGTTAAACTTAGCCATAAATATGAGTGTGAAGTTTGAAACCTGATTGATTTTAATTTCTTGCATTAAGCTTGTCTTATAGTACTCCGTGTGTATATAGCCAGATCAAGAGTCAACTTAGCAAAAAGTTATAACTGAAAATAAGGAAGAGCATCTTTACAGAGACTCCAAGATGAATGTAAAGTGTCCTTTGAAATAACAAAGTTAAATAGTGTTATTTCAGCCACATAATCCAAGATTAGTTTCTCCGCTTTTTATTGGTATGAGCAAGTCAGCATCTTGGATAGGATCATAAAGTTTTCCAACAATTTGCAATTGCTGAAATTTATAATATCAGTCATAACAGTACCAGAAAATGCCCTCATGCTATATAGTGCAGTGAATATAAGAACATACTGACAATACCTGGACTTAAATCTACTACAGTTATTTATGTCAAGCAGTATCCAATCACTAAGTACCATGCTGAAAGCAAATATAGAAATTTTTTTTACCAAGTACTATTACTTCTCTTAATATTACTCCTGCCACTACACAGTAGGAGAAAAGGTGACAGAAAAGGCCCCTAATCAGTCTAAGCCACTCTTTGAAGCCCTGCAAAAGTTCTGAAGTGGAAGAAGAGCTGATCACAACTTTTCCATCACTTGCAAAGCATGGCATGGAGTAGATGAAGCACACTTTGCCTGTGATTTCCTGGGAATGCTACAAAGGAGTGGTAAGGGATGCAATGCCTCATAGCATAGGCCTGGTGCTACATCTAGGAGCTAGCTGCATCCATGAGAAAATATGTACAGGAGACCTGTGTTCTGAAAAGCTGTGCTGGGATTTTAGTAGTGACACTATGAGGTCTTCCAACCCAGAAGCAGAGCTGGAATTTCAAAGCATATAGCATTGAGTGAGCTTTTTTATCTTCACCTGACAGTTTTAAATGGCATGTGCAGCTATTAATGTTAAAAGGGGTACAAATTATTTAGGCCCTTTGAAAACCTTATGCGATGAGCAGAATACATTCAGGCTCCTCTATTGTTTAGTTGCATCACACTGAATGAAATACAGTCCCCATTCATGAATTAAATCTTGCAGTACCAAAATTTAAAAACTCATTTCTTTCCAACAAAATCCTTTTTCAAAAATTCCTAAAGGATTTTGGAATTATTTTTTAACATCTGGCTTGTCGTATATCTGCTTCTCCAGTCTAATGGTCTCTGTTTCAAAAGAAAAGAAATTTCACTGAGATTCACTGGTAGATGACAGATGGATTCTCTCCTACTGCCTGAGACATGAAATTGCAGGTGACACCTGATATATGATAATAAAAGAGCACCCATCAAGTAATCGGCCCCTGGCCTTTATTTCGGTGACATCATGAGAACACAGGTGGCTTACCTCTGGATTCCGGCGCTTCAGAGCAAAATGGTGTGCATTGTTAGGAGCTTACTGAGGTAACTTTTATCTTCCCATCTGTGTGGTCTCTGTTGTGATAATTTTGGACTGAAGCCATCCTCACTATTCTGCCTGGTTAGCTGGGAGTTAGGAGCAATTGACTGCAGGGCTGTTTATCCTACGCTCTCTTATAAAGGCCATCTTTTGGGCTTGTAGTTATTATCAATACTGGAACATGTCCTGGACAAGGATTAAGAGACTATAAGAGGAGAAAATTAATTCCATTGCACTGTTCAGCTCTCAACTAAAGAGCCAGTCAAACTAAAGTTTTAGTAGTCTAAGAACCCCAAAGACATCCTTTTCCTCCACCCAGTACTGTGAGTATCATATTTGGTGGTTTGAAGGAGTAACTAATTTTTAATACACTGGTAGACATTTTCAGAACTATCAGCTCAGGTTTAAAAACCATGATTCATGTTGGAAGTCTAACTATTTTTTATCCAGGAATCAAGAAGATTTTATGGACGTATAATATGTCCCCTGGAACATTCCTAAAAGCATTGTGTTTGTGGTTTGCAGCCATCTTTTCAATCATTCCTGAAAATCCCCATAAGAAAACCCAAATCCCAGATCAGTCTTTGCCTCAAAGCATGAAGCACTGAATTCCATTGTGTAAGACACCTGCAGAGTCTTTGTCGTTCTTGGTTATGACCAAATATTCTGCTGCTAATGAAATTATGTCCCAGGACAGTGCAGAGATATCAAATTCACTGGCGTGCCAAATATTCAAGGCTGCACCCCCAAAGTGTCCTTTTGCCTCAGAGGCCATTTTATGAATAAAACTCCAGTTGAAAAATAGCAACCCATTGTCATGAACACAGCTAAGCCGCTCTCATCTCTGTGAAGGGATTAGTGGAATTGCTTTGATTACTCAAACTGAGGAAAAGGTGGGACCATGATCAGGATTGCACTGTTAGTCCCCCCTCCACAACATCTTCAAAGAAACCAGAATAGCATATCCCTTATTTAATGCAAAGTACACAATACCACTGTGATTGACTAAAACAGGCTGTATAAAATGAGTTTTGCAGCCAGCGTAAGCAAAGGTGCCTTTCTGATGGGATGTGTGCTCTGTGAAAAGAGCCAGCCTTGCAACACAATGACACATAAAGAGCTCACAAAAGCAGGAGTAATCATCTGTGCCTCTGGTATAGACATGGTTAAGCAAGTCACCAAGAGTGGTCTGAGGGGTGATGGTAGAATCACAGAATATTCTGAGTTGAAGGGACCCACAAGGTTCTCCAAGTCTGACTCTTCAGTGAATGGCCCCTTCAGGGACTGAACCCACAGCTTTGGCATTATTTGCACCAGGCTCTAACCAACTGAGCTAATCTCAGGGTAGCACAGCTTTGTGGCAGTCCCAGTAAAAATTTGTTGTCCAGAGATGGTAAGTCATGACTTCATTGCTGGCAGTAGAAAGGCCTGTATATCAGGAACTAGGGAGGAGTCACTTTAAAAAATACACCCAAGGGGACATCAGCAATATCATCAGTCAGAATAAAAGGAAATAGCAAAGCTCAACCCTATGTGTGCATCAGTTCAGCAGACATTATTGCTCAATACAAAGTACAGGGGGAGACTGTTCCAAACATCTTCCCAGGAGCCCTTTCCAAAAGCTAATACCTCATTTTCTCCACCTTATTTAATTAACAAGGACTTGTTAGCTTTCCCCTTTGAAATTGATAGTTTTTATATGTTTCTGTTGGAGTAGGATGACTTTCTCCTTTAGCCCTGTTATTAGTTATATCTCTGACTGCAATTCACACTTACAGCTTCAATATATAGAATATAGCTTTACAAGTGTGCATCTACCATTTTGGCTGTCCCTAAGTGTGGTTTCAATAAAATGCAACAAGAAACCATTCTCTTCTTTTGTTCTAACACCTTGATAATAGTGATCCATTTTTGTCATTGTCTTGCTTTTACGTCGCAGTGAGATCAAACTCCTTGTTTTATCTCTCAGAAACCCATCTTTTCAAACAACAGATTCCTTCCTCCTACATTCCGACAGCCTTTGGGCTGAGCACAGTTTTCCCATTCACAGAAGTCTTGATATTTAGAAACATTCCTGTTTTACATCCAAACCCCCTCAAACAGACAAGCCAGACAGCACTTCCTCCATCCCAGAATGGGCAATGGACCAGTGATTCATGAGTTTTCCAGTGATCCAGGAGGAAACTGATTTCTTACAAGTCTTAGTCAGACTTGTACAGCTGGCCTTCTGCTGCTGAGGAGGTAACCAGTCACTTTGTGCTTCACTGCTGCAAGAGAGGTGTTCAGCCAGAAATTCCTTTCTTGTTTGCTATGTATGGCTGTCTGAACACATTTTCATGGAGAGAGAAAAAATCAGTAAAAAAAAAGAAAATCCCCAGTTGCTGGAATGCTGACTTTATTTTCTTCAGTCAGGGCAACCCAGCTTTGCTAGTTAGCAGGCTGAATTTGATCTCTTTCTTTTATAGCCTGTACCAAACCCTCCTGGTAGCAGTCAACCTTATTTTTCCTCATGCTTTCCCAATGGAAACTCCTCCTCCTCCTCTTCAGTTCCTTCAGTAAGCTTTTCACTTTCCCATTGTCTAGCAGTAGTCACTAAACTCATGCTGTTACTCTATTTGCAGAATGCTCGGAAGATCTGCAGTCTTGTTTGGGAAAGTTGCCATTGTCTGCACTCAGAAGAGCCAGGGTCCTGCTTTTTATGTTATGGCTAGAGATTGGAAAGGGGAGAAAGCAGAGGAGTGAATGGGAGAAACATATCAATGGTCACAATGAGTACGCAGAGTGAACTACCTGCTCTGTCATCCTCCTCCTTTTGGTGACCTCTCAATAGTGGCTTTATTTTTCTGGCTATGGGAAGTCTTATTATGGATATGTTCAGAACAGAACTTTGAAAACCGTATTTTGAAGATGCTAAATACAAGAATATGCCTACCTTTTTATTGGCACTGTTTTAAATGTTCAGCCTACATTCACCATTATGAGCTTCGACGTGTTTGATTGTGTCATGATAATCAGGTTTTGACCAATTCTTGTCTTCAAAATATTGAAATAGTAGTATTTTAGCAAAAATACATCTTTTGAATGATTTACTTGTGTATTATTTCTCTGGTTCCCTGAAGAGTATGCAAAATATTGTTTGTGTAGGTTCTAGCCCACTACAGCAAATACTATTTCCATAAATACTTACACAATATAAAAAATGATTTGGGGATGTTTTCAAACCAGGGTTTTTCTTCCCATATACTTTCTGGAAGTGTCTTTTTATTGCCATGAACATCTCATAAAACATATTTTAATGTTGCATGCTCAACAATTGCAGGTATTTATTTTCCAGGAGTTTTCACATCAGAGGCTCTGTATCTACAATTTCACACATCCAACTAGAGAGTAAGAAACAATTATATGAGTCTCCAGTGACCCATTGTAGCTAAGAAAACAACTGAAACAAGAAATGATGGAGAAACGAAAGTTCACAAAAAATTGAGTGAACAATTTCAAACACAGATTAAAAGAAAATAAGCTAATTCTACCAGCAAGTAAAAAGGAAAAATATTGGGAAATTTATAAATTTATAAATTTATAAATAATGACAATTATTCATTATTTCTTGGGAGAATTTTTTCACATAATTTATAGAGTTAGACTAGATATGATTTTCAAGTGGTTTTGGCTTGGAGTGCTTGTCCTTGACAATGCTAGACAACTCAGTGTGGCACTTTTTATTAACCTTAAAGAGACCAGGTTCTCAGGTCCTGGAAGGTATTCTTAGTATCCTCAACAGTTTTAGCTGTGATACTCATTTCTCCATTTTTTTCCAAACTGAAAGAGTAGTCTTAATTATTTTTTCATTTAGGGTTCAAACTCTAAGCAAGCAGTTATGATGTACCAATGCCTAAGTGTGCAAAGATTGCTCTGCACATGCAGATTGTGTGCATGAAGCAAAACTGGGAAACTGCTGCTTTATGTAGTAATATCTAGTATAGCGTCTCCCAGTTTTGCATTTAATTCAGCATTACACTATCAAAATGGCAGTGGACTGTATCAGTCACTGCAGATTTCTTGGTCCTTGCTATATAGGTAGCTAGGCACATGAAAATGGTTTTGTCCAATAAAGCAGAAAAGTATCACTGAATGCTGGACCTCCTCAGCCTCTGTCTTAATCACAGAACTGCTCAATTTATGGGACAATTTTTATATTCTAACATAGGTCTATAACAGAAGAGCAAGTCTGATCTTGGCTTATAAATGAAATGTTAACTTTTCTAACTAAACTACTTATATATTGTATATTCAATATTGCATTCACTGTCCTCTGAAGTACTTGGTAGACTAAGTCAGAATTGCAAGATACAGAATTGTCTCTGGGGATCACTATGACTCAGCTGAAAGCTACTATATTTTCAGATGATTTGTGCTATAGCAATATTCCTCCAACTTTATATTCTGCCCTGTTATTGGAGGTAGGACTGTTAGTACTGCTTCTTTTGAATCTGGTATGGGGCTTCCCAATTTAAGATTCTGTTTTCTCTTTCTGACACATTTTTCAGACTTTAACCTTTCATTTTGAAAAGGAAGTTTTTTCTCTCAGACTGAATAAGTTTGTGAAATTTCAGCCAAAAGGGATCCCACTGTGTCTGAGAAAAAGCACATGGTATCTCTTCAAGGGCTCCTAAGGCCCATTAAATTATTCTAGTGACCATTCCCTAAAAGATCCAGTGCCCTCATCCTTGAAATAAGTATTTCTATATTGCCTGAATTAATTGCCAAACTAACGTGGATCAGATCACAGGTCCCTGTGGGAGATGCAATTTTACAGCTGGAGCTGGCAGTGATGCCTGGCTGCAGGCTTAGGAGTCCAGTCTGGCTGGTGTGCCCAGTGAGAGGAGCTACACTCTGTCTGTCCCCCAGGACCTTGGTTTCGACACATACTCTGTGTGTACACATACTCTGTGTGTACACATACTTTATATACAGACAGCATAAGCTGAAATTACAGATTTGCAAATAACATCCCAACTGCAGGGACCATCAAGGCAAGCTGAGCTTTGAACTAAGTGTGCTGTTGAGGTGAAGGATGCTGAAAAGCAACCCTGGATGGGTACCAGAAAACAGTAACACATATTTGTATCCATTTTTCCATGTCTGCTTTCCCAATTTACAAAAAAAACCCCAACAAAACCAACAAAGCAGAACTAATATTTTTTTCTCAGAAGAGCCATTTGAAAGCCTCATGATGTCGTGAGTGGTTATGAAGCTGTAGTACCAAACACCCGCAGCAAAGCTCATGAAGGAATATGCAGTTCTAAGAAATGAGCCAGGGCTTCACCAATGAATGAACTGCGGATTGAATAGTTGATCACCAAATATGCAGTAAAGTGGAAGATATGTAATCCAAATTTCTTTTCTTAGTTGGTCACCAAATATGTAGTGGATAAAGTAGAAGATATGTAAGCAAAATGTCTTTTCACTAAAGGTCTGAATTGTGGTGAAAGAGACAATGTTAACATCTTATCAATTTCTACTAAGGGTCAGCATACCAACGGAGTACATTTGCATCAACATTCATGTGTAATTTACCCACAGAGGAAGATTACTCTGAGTATTGTATATAGCTTCATATTAGTTAGATTTGCTTTATTATTTATCTATGAAAACAGATATCTATTTGGTGTGTTACATCACCAATTTCCTCTTGAAACAGCTACAAAAAACAAGTTTCTTCAACTTCTGAGTTAGTTCTACCAGACTAATTCCCTATGTGACTATGAGTGACGTTGATTATATCCCACATAAAAACTGTAAAATATTTAATCTGATGTCACAGTTCCACAATAATCAGCTGAGATTCACTCAGTAATGCACATCATCCACTGAGCCAGCTAGTTCTTTCTCTACCCATTTTTAGACTGCAAAGTCTTTTTTCTGGCAAATTCTTGCCTTTCAAATTACTGGTTAATACTGTAGTAGCAAAGATAAACTTCATAAAATAGATTAAATATGAAAAATGTAATTATGTTTTAAATTAAATGTAAATGTTTAAAAATATAAAACTTTGTAAATGTGTTTTTGCATTTTGTACTGAAACCTCCCATATATATGTATAGAGCAATTGACCACACATAAAACTGTCTCACAAATTTCAAAGTAATAGTTTGTGTAATTATATTGAATCAGAGGGGTCCTGTTACTTTGTTCATAGCTGGGAAAAAAAGCTTATGTAATACTGAAATGAAATGTTATTACAGTCTCACTTACTCATTCTTGGAATTGGCTTAGTGATTACTTCAACATCGACATCAGTGAAAAACATTTGACATCTGGCCTAGAAAATCAGACAGCAGACCACAGAGACTTTGATTAAAAAACTTCATGTAATTTTCTCCAATCAGTAAGCTGGTCTATTCTTTTATTAGAACGAAGGCTTCTCTCATCACCTGCAAATTTCTAGGAAGACCTCAGACAAAAAGGAAAAAAAAGCAGTTCTACCACTTTTATAATAAATTTCCATTCCAACAAGCAATTGCACAGACTGAAGAGGAGCGTCAGTTCCATGGACAAATTGTTCTCCTCTGTTTGCAAAGGGTCAAACATCTGATTTCCACAAGTATTTTTGCCATTTTTTCCTTTATCAGAATTTACTATTTCATCCTTCTCTGTTTAATGATTCCTCAGGGGTTTTGCACAAGATGCAAACCCATTTTCTGGAAAAAGACAGCTTTTTCATGCTCCCAGTATGTCACTGAACAATCCAAGCTAGAAATAATATAGGCCACTTATGATCATGTTTTTATATCCTCCAGAACACAACCACTCTGTCATGAGAAAGAATGGACCATTAGCACAGTATTACAACATACGCTCAGAAACAAGTTGCATTGCAGTTCATCATGGTTTTGTCTTGGGCTGAGACTTCAACTCATGACATGAGAACAAAGCATCAATGAACACATACAAGAAATAACTGCAGTAATGAACCATCACATTGCCTTTCCTCTGTGAATCAAATTTATACAACAAAACTGGATAATTAATTTATTTTCAATAAACTGATTTCAATATATTGGTTTTCAGCTCCAAGAAAGTTGCTGAAGCCATTTCAAATGCAGTGCCCCAATAACCTCTTCTTTGGCAAGACAAAGTCCTTGCTAATGTAATACCAGAGTAGATTTGCTTACATCTTAAGAACAATGAAGCATTCTGTAAAATATGATGCTACAATCAGAACATTCATAATCAAATACCAATAAAATTACTAAGTTGGAAGAGAAAGAAACTACTGTATTTCCTTAAACTGAATGTCACAACGCAATCCTTATAAAAGGTAGTGCTCAAAAGAGTCTGGAGAAAAGAACTGTAGCAAGGAGGCAGAATAAGCTGGTTCCTGGAAAGAGAACAAGAAATCTCCCTACCACTGTAAACTGAGAACTATATTTAATGATGTGCCTTAGAAATCCTGACCATAATCGATTGCATTCCAATGCAGATGAATTTCTCTTGCTTCTGTTGGGTTTTGTTAGAAGCAATCATGTTGGTTTCTTCTGTTTAACATAGCCCTTTAATTATACAATGCCTTGATACTTCCAGCTATTTGCAGTCATATTATAGGAATAAAGATTTCCTTTATGAAGATGTGCCTAATGGCCCAAACACACCACCTCAAAACATGTATTAACAGTATAACATTTATGGCATAGAGCTTGTTTGTCTGTATATAGGGAAAGAACAACCTCCTTGCTATCAGAGCACAAATGCTGATCACTGCATCCTGGCTGTATTCTGTAATTTCTTCTTTAACTTCAACTACTAATTATAAAATACCATACTTAATTTCCCACTAAAGCATTAGCATATGACTATGAATTTCACAGTATAGCAAACCTATTTTTATGATGGATATAACTAAATCTCATTGAGAAAGATACTGAATAGGATCTATTGCCTTTTTATCCAGAGTCTTGTTACTGTTTTATAGTCTCAAAATGTTTTGCATTCACACTATGCTCCATTCCACAGCAGTTCATTTTGTTAACAGTTAAAGTGCTGTAGTCTTTCTACTAGGGGCTAGGTCAGTTATTGCTTTTCTAATAGTAGCAGGACAAAATAAAACCAGAATGCTCTGTTCTCTCTGTGCCAGGGAAAACAGGGACAGAAGTACACGTGATGGAGGGTTTTCTCATGCAGTGTGGAGAAGAAGTGGCATACACATGGGGATATGAGTAGCTGTATCTTGTGTTTACTTTGTTCTGCTGCATGGCTGCATTCCCACAGTAAACTATTGCAGAACTGGACTTTAATAACTTTACTCTCACTAATTGGTTATGGACTTTATGGTACTAATCAATAAACTAATTAAGCTGGGTCCACTGTTCTCGTGAGCCCTTCCTAAGAACAACAAATAGACAATTGTCAAATCCATGGGTCACAGACACCACCAGAAGTAAATGAGTGAAGTACCTGCAGGATGTGGGCAAACACAGGTGTGTGAGCCTGGGAGGGGAGTCACCAAGGCTTGTTGAGGAGCTGCTGCTGCTGGGACCAGCCAGCCAGAGAGGAGAGAGGTACACCTATAGAAATACTTGAAGCATGGCTGTGAGGAAAAGCCAGGAGAAAAGGCTTTCCAAGCAGAACATTGGCTGGAAAGACCTCAAAAATTTCTTCCCCTTCTTGTGTCCCAAGCACTTAAAGCTTCTTTTTAACAAATACATAGAACAGCATTAAAACGACTGCCTCTGTCATTTACTTCACCCTCCAAACAGATTTAGCCTATAATATTTTATCAACTGTTTTAACAAACTGGGTAAAGAAAAGTAACAGAAATGGTTTTCTTGCTTTTCTCTTCTGCACGTGCTACCATTCCTGCATTTGGGAACAATGAACTTCATTTAAATTTGCTTTTGCCTGAAACTTCAACCACAGTCATTTGTTTTTCTCCCCGTGATTATATTACAGAAATTTACGTTAAGTTGATTGACCCACATAATATATGATAAACACAATGACCCTTTACGTTTTATCTGCTTAAAGCAATGAATTTGGTAACAGCTGAAATAAAAGGAATTATACAATCACATCGTCTGTGATTGTAATGAATTGGAGTAGTGATCCAGGCTACTTCTTTCAGGGCTGTGCCACTATAATTCTATTTCAAGACATCTGAATATGAAAAAAGTAACACCAAATGTATTTTGTCTTCAAAGTAAGTAACATCTGTTTACTGAGCTCTACTTGGTATTTGCCAAGGATGTAACAATTCTTCATGTAATTGCAGTAAACGCTTGGCACACTGAGCTTCCAAACTAAGCAATTGACATATTAAGACTAGACTAAGGGAGAGCTCTGCTGTTCCATAATTCTACAGACTGGTACATGCTATCAAGTTTCTTTTCTTCCTATAATTCTTTTTGAATAATTGCATCACTAACAAGTTATATGTCATCACAAAAGACTGGAGATTTCATTTCTTGTCTCAGATGAATCCTTTAGTATGGCTTGCCTGAACATCTGCTGTTTTGCACTGTCATGAGAGGAAAAAAATGTACAGACAGTATTATTTTATATAGTACAAAAGGTCTGTTTAACTGGTTTGTTTTAAACAATACTGGAATTTTGTTAGGTGTTATTTAACTTCTCCCTCAGAATAAAATTAATTCTTTTGCTAACAAAATAGTCATCATATTTTTTTTTCATTTTCCACAGAACCATACAAGTGATTTTTTTTTTCAAATTGGACATAATTGAAGATAACTAAAAATTCACTTTGGTCAACCTGGTTTCTTCTTGCTTCATCCATTTTTATGTTATTTTCAGGTGTAATGCATTTTTTCTGTAATTTACACTTCAAGAATTTTGTTCGGACACAGTTTCAACCATATATGTTTTGTATTGATACAACAATTGATGTAAATTTGAAATGAAATTCTACTTTAGAGCAAAATGGATTTAATTAAATATTTAATTTAAAATGAATATGTTATTTTTCTAAGCTTTATTCAAAAGCCTGGACCTAGTCTCTAAAATTCTCTTCTCATGATTACAGATCTATTCGGTAAACTTTAGTCTTAAACTTGACAAAGGGAGTGTGCTAATATAGAGACAATACCACTAGGATTTTCCCACCTCTTCATCAGTAAGACAGAGGGAAGCCTGTTGTCTGAAGCAGTCAACATTTATTATGGATACTAAGTGTAGTTCTATTTTAAAATTATACATAAGAATGTTTGCTAAGAATGGGTTTGGTACATATTTCTAATGCTGTGGGTAGTGTTTCACCACCACATGAATCCTTTTTAGAGGGTTTATCTGGGACAATTTCATAATCTGTCACTAAGGCGATTGTATATACAAATGCATTAATTCTTTGTTTGAGGATCTTATGACCATCCTAAATATGGGATCCTGCAGAAGAGTCCTGCCTAATCATGTGTTTACAAAGTTTATGTTTGTTTGCATACTGTATGGTTGCCAAAATGTCTGGATTTGGGACTGTGACTGCACAGCAGAGAGACGAACTGTGCTGTTTTCCATTCAGTAAAGATACTCTATGGTTTTCTGTTCCTAGGAAAGTTTCTCTCAAGACCATTTTTTTAAAGGCTATTGTAAGGTTTCCTCAAGAAAAAAAAATACTTCTTATTATAATTAAAAGGTTTTCTCATTATAAAGTTTTCAGATGTTTGGGATTATTTTAAGAGCAACCCTGGCTACATGACTTAGGTACATACTAATTTCTTTGTTTATTTGGATTGGGTTTTTTATGATATCTATATTTTTAGAAGGCATTTTCCATGTTTGGTTACTTATATGTATCCCAAAACTAACAACAAGTACAGAAAAAAAAATTTGCAGTAATGTTGATTCTTACTACAGAAGTAAAATTTGATTTTTATTACACTAAAAATATTTGGCATAACAAGGCATTGTTGTAGTGGGCATTGAGTAATATGATAGTAAAGGAAAAAGAGAAATAAAGGGATGTGTTTTGCTGTAGAGTTACACAGGTTTCAGCTCAGAGGCAACAAGCAGACTTTCTTTGCCCTTATTTACCATGTAACCCAAGTATATTAAAACACCATATGATCTTCTCCTACTCTAATGTCGGCTTGTACTTCGTTTTAAATTTAGCTGGCGTTTATGCAACTTTCACCTTACAGTGTAAACAATTTTAGGAAATCCCACCACATCATTCTGTAAGAAAATAAAAGCAATTTTCAGGTATTAGAAATTACTGCAATTAACAACAGATTTTTTCTTTCAGCTCTGACATCACTGTGAATTCTGTTTACATGGCAAAAATAATTTCAGATAATATTTAGTAGACATGTTTTCCTTCTTTTCTTATAAACTCTTAGCTACATTGCATACCTCGTAGTAATTCTCTCTGAAAATATTCATGAGATATCCTGAGCTAGAAGGCACCCATGAGGATCACTGAAGTACAACTCCTGGCCCTGCCCTAGACAGCCCCAAGAATCATACCATGTGCCTCAATCCCATGACATTGTCCAGGTGCTTCTTGAACTCTGTCAGGCTTGGTGCTGTGACCACTTCCCTGGGGAATCTGTTCCAGTGCCCAGCCACTCTCTGAGTGAGGAAGTTTTCCTAATATCTAACCTAAACCTCCCCTGACACTGGTTCATGCTGTTCCCTTGGGTCCTGTCACAGATCACCAAAGAGGAGAGATCAGTACCAGCTCATGGGTAGGTACAGGCTGAACAAACCAAGTGACCTCAGCTGCACATTGTGAGTGACCTCACCTTCACCATCTTCACCGCCCTCCTTTGGACACTCTGTGATAGCTTTATATCCTTCTTACATCGTGGTGACCAAAACTGAACACAGGACTCAAAGTGAGGCCACACCAGTGCAGAGCAGAGCAGGACAATCTCCTCCCTTGACCAGCTGGCGATGCTTTGCCTGATGCCCCCCAGGACATGTTTGACTCTCCTGGCTCCCAGAGCACTGCTGACTCTTACTCAATTTGCCCTTGACCAGGACCCCCAGGTCCTTTTCCACAGTGCCACTCTCCAGTATCTCATTCCCCAGACTGTTGTACATTCAGGTCTACCCCATCCCAGATGCAGAATCCAGCACTTGTCTTTGTTAAACTTCATACAGTTGGTGTTTGCTCAGCCCTCTGATTTGTCTAGGTCTCTCTACAGGGCCTATTATAATGTAAGGTCTACAGTATCTCCGTAGGGCTGATATTATAGAATATAAATTTTTCAGCATCCATCTGACACAACCTATAAGTTCATCCAGTAACCAATGACTTCAAGATCTTGTTGCTGCAGGAGCTTTTATTGGTTCTTCTAATTACAATTTGCAGCCTCTATTTTACATGCTTAATGGTCTGTCACATTTTTTTCTTGTTCATACAGTTATAGTAGTTTTATGTAGTGGTTTAGAGGACTTTCTACCAACAGAAGTGTAGGGAAATTATTTTTAATTACCTACCTAAGAATTTTTTAACTGAAGGTTCAGCCCTCTATTAGCATTTAGATCCAGAGAATCTGTAGCAGTTATAGGAGAGAATGCCACCCACTGAATTATCAATACCAATTCAGTTATCCCATGTTTCTCTTACAGGTCCCTTAATTTAATATTGATCGAGCCCAATACCAGATGGCTCTGATACTTGGCAAGACCACAAACCAAAGAACTATGACTTGGTAATCCATATAATGGGCAACTGAACTGTTAGGCTGCTGAAATAAAATAAAGAAGCATTAATACATTTTGCAATGCACTGCATTCCAAGAGGATAAAGCAAGTAGACTTTTAGGAGTTTTATGAAACTAAAAATGTTGAGAATTAAAGTGGCACCAACACATTTTTTAAGTTTTGGAAAGGAGATACTGATAAACCACAGACCATGATACTTGTCAAATTTCTTGGTGATCAGAACACTAACAGTAAGGCACTTCTTAGCACTTGCATCTTCTCATAACTTTATCAAGACAAATAATTGGTTATAAAATTATTTTAAAGTGCCTTCTAACTGTGGACAATGCAGCTGTTGGACAAGGTCTGTTGCATCCTATCCCATGTTCCATCAGTGATATTGCTCACCAGGTTCTGTTTCAAAATTTCTGACTGGCAGTAATTTAACCAAGATGAATACAGGTAAATCTCTAAAACCTGAGGCGATTATAATTTACTTCAAAGTAGACCTGTAAACTGAACAGGCTTGATCTTGAAACTACTGGAATAAAACAGTATGCAAAAATATGGGCCACCGCTATTTTACCCCATGTCAGTTTGGCTTCAAGAAAGTATCTATACTGGGGGATAATAAGGCCATGAGGAATCTTCTTATGATTTTTTTTTTCTGATGACAATCCAAGTTCTGTTATTCTATTATTCTAAGCCAGCCTTATGCAATAGTCACATTACAGCCATACTCATTAATCTGATTTAAAAATAGGTTATTATTTATAAGGCCAGGCCAGAATTTTGGGTGTAACTTTAAATGACCTTTGCTACACTTGATAGTATTTTTTATACAGCAATGACACTCAAAGGAAGAAACAGAGTGGAAATCACTGCAGCTTTCAAATTAAGTAGATAATGGCATTAACATCTGCTGTGTAAAACAAGGAGAACGCAACTCCCAGTCTCAATTTTTTTGAAATTAGGTCACATCATAGGAGAATGAAAACCCTCTTCTAAATGATACATCTAAATGCAACAGTACTTTTTCACATCCTATAGTAATTCAAGATAATTTAGAATAAGTAGAACTTTATTTGTCATTTAAATATGCACATTAGCACTGAATACAACAAAGAAATCAGTATTCAGGTATCACTCAAGAGCAGAAATATTATCCATAATTCATATGGAAATTTGTACCTAAAAAACAAGTCAGTATTCATTGAGTCCATACTGTTGTTTTGTATGGATATATTAAGCACTAGAATAAACTCCCATTACTTCATTTTATACTTTTTATATATAATTCAACAACAGATATAAATGTTTAGATGCTTTAAATAATATAAAACCTGGACCAAAAAAGTAATGAGAAAATACCTTCTTTTTGAACAAAACTGGCATACATTTCAAGGGTACTTAAAATAATCAATCATCAAAATAAGATGTGCTTGTTAGGGTGCTGACTCTCACCAGATAGGGCACTGATATGTAAAACAGAGGAAAATTGGCTGGCAACAACTAACATATCGATAGTGAGGAAATACTTTCTGGGCATGAGCTGGATGGGATGGAGGGCCACAGAACCAGCCTTTGCCATCATCAGTGCAGCACAGACAGGGTGGGACCTTGGAGGGGGCAGTGGGACCACGCGCTGCTGCTCTGTCGCAGCTGGCAGGTGCAAGGCCCCTTAGGTGAGCTTGTGATGACAGTCCAGAACCTTTCAAAGCTACAAGTACTCAACAATATGCTCAGATAAAGTTTAATGACTTAAAAAACTTTTAGAAGCAGACCGGTCTGAAGGAATGCCTGTGGGCAGACAGCAAGTGTTGTCATTGTTAAAATTCATTTAATTCACTAAAGTAACAAAAATTCCCATGGAATTTGTATTATTTCCTGCCAGGGGATGTGCAAACACAGCAGCAGTATCATAGCACTATTAACAGTTGCTTGTTTAAGTTAATTCATGTTTTGCCATTGATGCAAGACATTTTTCTCTCTGAATTCCCCCACTCTGAAGAGGTGTAAAAATAGCTGCTACTCACAGGGTTGTTGTGACTACAGATGCTTAAATTATTTCTCACCATTTGACAAAGCAGGCTTTGTTTATTTAGGGCAAGTTATTTGCAAACAGAGTTTGCATTCACAAATATATTCTCTGCTCATAATTGTTTAATGAGCAACATCTACAAACAAAGACCAGTGGTGGGGTTGGCTGTGACAAATTTCCTCTGCTCAGGGTTTCCACTGGGTTCTTGGTCATTTTAGCCACACCATTTTGTTTCTGCTTTTCTTAGCAACTCAAGCGATTTAAAGAGGAAATTATACGTATTAAGTAATGATAGTAAGAAACAGGTGTGTACACCCATATGGTGGATCTTTTTTTATTCAAAGCTCATTGAATTTTTCAGTTCCCTCTAAGAACAGGTATAGGTCTTGATGGACTTCACTGAGTAGCACTGAGGGCCATCCTAAAAACCACAAAATACTCCACAGAAATAGCAGGAAACAAGCAGAGAACTAGCAAACAGAACTGCTGTTTCGAATCTAAGTAGCATTTGTGAGCTTGGTCTTGCAATATTTCCTGAACTCTCACTGCTACTGTGAGGATTAATAAAATATGTAGTAGATGCATGTTACCATTATCTTCGTAATATATCACATTGGGTAGGGTTTTTTTGTTGTTGTTGCTTGTTGTGGGGATTTTTTTTAACTTGGTAATACTTGATTCTTTTTCTAAGCTTACTTGTCACAATATAAAGAAATACTTTTTATGAATACTATTAACATGGTCTTTCTTGGAGTCCCAGCAAAACAGTGAGCACTGGTGTTTGATGATAATATATGATAACTCCCAGTATTCATTCAGGATTCAGTCCCTACTACAACCATTTGCAGGTCAGTCTCTGTCTTTTGGCCTTAATCTCCTCCCCTGCCACTCTCCACCATGAAAGGAAATGTTAGAAAAAGCAAAAAATTAAACAGAACTTTCAAATTTCCATCAAACAAAAAAGCAACAACCAAAGAACTCCTTCATCCTTCTCTCGCTATGGTTTGTTGAATCTTCCTTTGTCTTGTTGTATAATAGGAATAATGTTCATGGCACTGGAGTATGCACACAATAAATAGCTTCTATGGTTATCAAACACCTCAGCTTCACTTCAGTATTTAATCACCCATAAAAGCCATTTCTTTGCCTTGTAGACTTCTCTGCCACAAACATTATCCTGTAGCTAACATACACCCTGGAGTGCCAGACCTTCATTTTGCACTCTGAAAGCTGAATTGGAAAACTGAAATCCCCAACCCTCAGTTTTTAAAATAACAGTTAAAAAGTTGAAAAGGGGGTAACAGTAATCAAAATCATCATTAATGTAGTAGAGAGAAAGGGCTGTCTTAAATAATCACCCAAAATTACCTGCTGGAAGAACTCCAAAGAAAAAGCACAGTTATGGTAGATATATGCTAGCAAATTATGATAATAACTTTGTTCTGGGAGAAATTAACTTTTCTCTCAGGTTTGAAATAACCCTAACAGAGCCAACAATGCACTTCATAATACAACTTTGAGAAGTTTCTAACTATAAATGTAAATAGTTCTTTCTAGCTGCTTTAACAGACACAAAATGTTCATGACCTGAAAGACATAAAGAAATGTACTATAAAATTAATATCCCCCTACTTTATCTTCCCTGCCTTTTCCACATCCCTCTCTTCACATCTCCTCAGGTTGCGCCTTTAAGCTGTAGACATCACTGAAGACTCCGGAGATCCTCAAAACTAGTGAGCTTATTTTATTCTCAGGCAGCTCTGTGTTAGCAAACTGTATGATCCTAATCAGTCCAGCTATCCTCTTCATTCATCTCACTTGTGCCTGATCAACAGCATTTGGTCAATCCTGTTCCTGGATGGATATTTGTGGCTTCTAAGTACTTACAAGTCAAAAAGGCAAAGATGAGAGAAAACTGAGTCTGTGGGAAAGTGAGACAAAGAATACAACTTTCTCCATTAATGTCGGAAAGGAAATATTCTGGAAGAGTAATAACACAAAGAAAATGTGTCTGAAGAGAAAAGAAAAAAACTGAAGAAAGGATGGAAAGCAGACAAAAAGAGAAAGACAATGGAATCTCTACAGAGAAAAAGTAGTTGGGTGACCAGAGAAATTAATGTATCAGCAAGAGGAAGAGAGGTCATGCTATAAAGAGAAAACCAGAAAAAGAAGAAGGAAAAACTAAACAAGTTCCACAGTGACTGGAAGTAGAACTGAAGTTTAGTAAGAAGTGAAAGGCATTATAATACTGGAAAGAGGGACAAAGAACTGGAAACGAGAAAGGGAAGGTCAAAAGAGAAAGGATGAAAGAAAAACACTAGATAGAAGGAAGAACAAAGCTGCTAATGTTTGGCTGGTGGGTGTGCTTTTCAGTGCTTTGGCCACTGTGAAATTATAAAAGTGAAAACCTGGGGACTGGTGTATTATACATTCTGTTGCATAAGCTAGAGTTGGATGAGAAACACCATGTACAGGAAAGCAGAGAGTCCTTGCATTGGAGCTTACCTCTTTTCCTACATCCTTTTGATTTAATCTGAATTTGTTAATTTGATATAAAAGGAAGAACTGTAAGGTGAAGCAGAAAAATGAGTGAGCATGCACTGGTGCATGTTAGCAATCTTCCCCTGATTCTTTGGAAGGAATTAAAGAGAAGAGTTAATGACTTTCACCTGCATGAGAAGGGAGGCTGCTCCAGGTCCTAACCACAGCTTAGAAAACACTTCAGACAGACATTGTTTGAGCTGTTTCTTCTAGAAAATGTCCCTTTTAGCAAGAGGTTGCTGGAATGTTACTCAAATAAACTTTTCAATTTTAATTTCTGCTATTTGTGGTGTCATGTTTGGTTTTAATATGAGGCTCACAGAGAAGACTCATTATAAGAAGAAGGTTGCACATTTATTGTGTTAGATAATATGATGCATTGCAGCTTTACCACTCTGTCTTCAGAAGACTAGAAGAGAGACAGGTAGTGTGAAGTCAGGAGTATGTCAGTTCAGATATGCGATTGAAAGGTTAATTGTAATTAAGGATATCAGCGGTTGGAGAGAAGGATTTACACCAAGTAGTCACCCTGCTGCCTCTCCTGCACAGCACATACCCAGCTACAGGAAACAAGGAAGGAAGTCATCTCAAGGGGGAAGCGAACAGAGAGATTTATATGCTGCTATGTTGAACTTTGTCATGTTAAAGCATCCTGCCATCTAATGGAGTTCCCAGTCCTGATTTGGCCAGATCTCAGGGGTCCCCTATGGAGTGAATAGGAAGGTGTGGGTATGAAGAATCACATTCATGAAAGCAGAATGATGACCTTTTTAAGGAGAGGGTTTTATTTATATTCTTCTCATTCAAATGTCTTTAAAAATCACATTACAGAGTCATTTTCTTGACTTTATCCTTTCACTGGCCTAAATAAATATTGAATTTCATATAGCTTCATATTATAGGACTGAGAAAGTCCCATTGCAGATCATCTCACAGCCAAGGTCATTTTCTGAGGAACCAAAAGATGTGATGTAAAGGCGAAACAGGAAGGGAAGATTTAAAGCTGGACCTTTCACAGTCCTATTATCAAAAAAAAGCCATTGACTCCTTATTTAAAAATGTGGATGTAGTTACTCTCTCTTCCTCTTTTTCCATGTTACCTGAGCCTGCTAGATCCAGCTCTACTGGAGGCTTAAATAGAGGAAGACTAACCTGTGACAATTAAGGGCGTGAATAGTGAGCCTAGGTGCTTTGGCCTCTCTGCAGTTAAGAGTTTCTTGCTTTCTCAAAGTGCCAGGGAAGCTGAGATATCTACAGGATTAGACAAGGCAATACTATATCATTCGATACCAGCATTACCTGAATGTTGGGCTGAGATGCCATTGTGATCCTTAAGTTTCCCTTATAAATTGAGCCCCGTGTTTCATCTCTCATAAAAATGTCAGCATCCTTATTTCTATCAGAAAAGTTCATTTTTATTGTTGTTTTTCTTTATATAACCTGCTTTACATGCTTTGTTGCTTCTATAAACTTATAAAATTGCCCTGTTTTATAGAAATGTAAGTCACTTAAGTCAACTAACAATACTGTCTCCATTCAATACATTCAGGACGAAACAGCTGTATAAGCTTTAACCCTTTATGCCAGTCTCTGTTTATTATCCTTACTTATTTAACTCACAAGCTGAAATAACTTCCTTGTCCTGAGCCATGCTCTTCTCTTCTTCTGACCCAGCTTTAATGGCTTTCATTTTGAATTCATGCTGTGTTTTCAGCACATTGTAAGTGTAACTGGAAACATGTCCTCTCATTTACCAGACACTGCTGGTTTCAGAGACTTAGAGCTTAGTCAAATTTCATCTGTTTGGGATAAAATAATGCTTGCCTTCTGTATGCCCAAGGCTGGACTCTTTGACAAAGTTTCAGAAAGGGTAACTTAGCCCTATTTTGCTCATCTGGTATCACTGCTGTGAAGTATCACCTTTTCTTTGTACTGAGTCACAGACTATGGCTTGGACTAAGTGAGTTTTTTATCCAGCCTACAGGCAAGATAAAGCCAGCCTGCACAGGGCTCAGCTTGATTTGCTGTTGAAAGTCATACCACTTAAGTGGCAGTATATGCCAGTGTAGGTGGTGAAGGTGGACAAGCAAGCCACCTAATCTCCTTGTTTTCTCCCATGGTCTGTTCTCCAACTGTAGGCTCACAGCCACTGAGCTAGGAAGGCAGAAAGGATGTAGGAATAAGTCCTCATCCTAAAAGTGTGCAGCCGGTGTAAATTTTCTGATCCTAGGTCTGCAGTGGAACTTTACAAAACAACTCTTCTACAAAATTTGTCCCAGTCCTTGCTGTGACCTGCATGCACTGCTGCTCTGCAGGATGTAGGCTTCAAGGATCATGTCAGGGAGGTCACAAGTGGCTGTATCCAACCGTTCATGTGAACAGTTGAAACGAAGGGTGTCATGGACTTGAGTGCAGATCTCAGGATGAAACAATAGCATCAAGTGACTCACCAGACTGGGGATAAGAAAGGACAGATGTCTGTGTGCAGAATGGACAGGGAATTACATTAGATATTAGGAAGAAATTCTTTACTATGAGTGTGGTGAGGCATGAGAACAGGTTGTCCAGAAAAGCTGTGGATGCCCTGTCCCTGATAGTGTTCAAGGCTGAGTTGGATGGGGCTTTGAGCAACCTGGTCTACTGGAAGGTGTCTCTGCCCATGGAAGAGGAGTTGAATCCAGATGATCTTTAACATCCCTTCCAACCCAGGCCATTCTACTATTGTATGATTAGGACTACAGAGAAAAGGGTAGGCTGAAGCAAAACATATTGCATACAGTGGCAGGATTATTGAGTGATGCTGGGCAATCTCTTAAACCAGACTTTCCACAAGATGTGAATAACTATATTTTATTTCTTTTCTAGGTCCTAATTTCAAACTGGGATGTTTGACTAGTGGAAATGGTAAACATTTAAGTCTGACCAAAATGAAAGAATGTTTGGATGCATGCAGGGATGCCACAGAGTCCTCCCAAGGACTCAAAAAAATCAGATCATAGATATGTATATTGAGAGTCCAAAATTAGAGCAAGCTTTCTATTTTCATCAAAATTTGTTTCATCTTTAGCCTGGAAATAATAACAGTATCATAACTACCCACATGATGAGACTTATTGAGAACAAACCCTACTTTTTGAGAGAAGCAAATTGTCAAAGCACTCAGATGCACTGCTGGCAGGGCAGGATTTGTAGGAGGCACTGTATGGCATGCACTTGCAGGTGTTATATATCCATGTTATGCCACTGCAGCAGTTACATATCTCTCCCTTTCACTATTACAGCTATTCTACTACCAATGAGAACCAGAGACAAACCCAAAAATAACCAACTGCCTTAGGGAAGGTATGAAAAGCGTGCAATAAATATAGTCTCACAGAACACACTGAGCAACAAAATACGAAACAAAAGCTTGTGAAGTGGAGGTTGTCCATCAGGTACGATGGATGAGGTAAGGTTTGTGTCCTGCTAGATGTTAGCTGTGCAGTTAAGGGCTGTGCCACAATGAATACACAGAATGAGCCAGATCAATGATGCTCAAGATGTCTTTTCTAGAATGAGTGGCTGATTCTGAAAACCTTAATGAAGTTCTTTCAAAACCTTTCTTTGTGTGTATGTACATGTATTTATGAAATTAAATACTTCACTCATTTTTATAAGCTACTTTTTTTCCTTACTTTTTGCATATGTTCATTAATCTTCATTTTTATTTAAAATTAAATGAAAAAAGTATTCTGATATCAATGATAATGGTACTTTATTAAAGAATATTTTCTAAAGATGAGACCTGATATTTATAATGTCTGCATTCAATGTGATAGCATTGTAATACTGTAATTATTTTATATAATAAAAAGTATTATTTCTCTGTGTAAATCTCATCCCAATCCAAGTAACCAATTTGGCTCATTGATTCTTCCTACCAGGAGTATCCATCCACCAATGATTTTCTGTAAATCTCAACCATGATAATAAGGAGGCCAGGCTGTGTTCATTATTTGTTTCCTTCATCAAAGTATATCGCCAAGGATACATTTGACCTTATTATCTTTAAATCATTGTTAAATTTATAATAACATTCATGAAGATGTTTAAGTCCAACACATGACAACAGACTTAGATTAAAATCACTAGTGAAAAAATCAACATATGGTTGGTTTAATCCACAGTAGCAGAAAGAAGTTCAGGCTGTTGGAGAAAGCTTGCAAAATCAGTCTAGAACGAGATGAGAATTTTAAAAATGCAGTGAACAAAAGTGAATGTTGGTGTAAACAAAGCACTGCAGTAAAGCGAGAATGTGTTCAAGTTCCAACTACCAAAATGCTCTCATGAGTAAGAAAGATAAGCAAGATTTGGTGCTTCTGTTTATTGGGATTGTGTTGATTAATGCAAGAGGTTTTGGAAAAACCATGTAAGATACTACATTTAAACAGGAAACAGATGGTCCTTAACTGGGCATGCAGGTGAGGAAGCAGTGGCTTCCTAATTTCACTGAGCCAGCAAAACAAGAAGAAATGTAATGCACTCTTTGTTCTCTTCAGTCCAGTATACACTGGATTAGATATTACTTTCAGGGTTTTTTAAAATGTATTTTGGATCTTTTTACAGACACTCATAACAAGATTATGCTCTGACCACAGGCTCATTAATGACGAGTAACCTTCCTAATCATGTGCGTTTTCAGAAATGCAAAACATTCCTGTTGAATTACACATATGGTGGTACTACAGCAAAAAAACAGAAATCCATGCAAAGTTAACTATTTGCAAGGCATGCTGGGCCTGGAAGAAACCACAATAATTTATAGAATGCATTAAAACTGGATTGCAAGGAAATTTATGATAGGCAGACGCACAATAATAAAAAACCCCACAAAGATTAATTAACATAAAAATTCTAGCTGTCATATTTCTCTAAGTAGAAATAATTGCAAGGCAATTTTATTTCACTGAATGAACCTCCAAACGGGCACAGAGTAAAGTCAACATGAAAATGAAAGTCACCTTTAGACTAGTAAAAGAATAGGTCACAAACTAGCTGGGTGGGTTGGTAGTAATGCAATTACTTTGTAAAATGCAACTGCGCTGGAAACAATATGAAGGTAAAGACTTAAGAAAATTTAAAGGATTTTTAAAAATCTATTTTCCTTGCAGTTTTTAAAATTTATGAAAAAATAAAAAGCAGCCTCAAAACAAATGAAGTAAGGAGGGGAAAGAAGATTTTTTTCTTTTCAATGGCAGTTAGAGGGTGATTCTGTATGAAAGGTGTTATAATTCTGATCTGTGTAATAGCATATAAACATATATATATGTGTGTGCTTGTGTGTGTGTGTATATATATGTTTACCACACACAAATATACAAAAGTCAAACACAGAATGCCGTATCTTAGGTGAAAAATGCAATGACACCAAGTTTCAGAGTCAAAGACTAACTTTTCCTAGAATTTTGAGTTTACTTTCTTTTGCATTGCTTTGAATCAGGAGCTAGAACCCCACTGAAGTCAGAAAAATACCATCTCTGAGACTGGGTGAGGGGAAAGAAGAACATATTTCTTTGGCTGACCTGGAAAACAAGACCTGAATATCTGTTTTTTAAGTCGCTCTATAACCTGTGACTACAAGAGTTGTATCAGATATGGTTAATGATACTGAAATGGGAAGTGGAATGTTTTATAGGGAAAAGGTTTGTGACAGAGAACAGCTTCCAGTGGTGTGCAAGCACTGGAGAGGCTGACCTGTATGCCCTGCTTTCATCCTTTCTAATTAAGCCAGACCAGATACATTCCTCGTCAAAATTGATAGCTGGTGGCAGATCCAAATGAATTTTCACATATTTCTGTTGATGTACAATACAGTCCTGTTGTTTATGCAGCATCATGCTGTATGCCAACATGATGCACCATACCATGTGAGATTCTGGCAACCTTACAAAGGAGAGCAAGAACAATTTTAATAGCTTTCTTCAGATTGGATGGTAGGTATCTGATCTAAATGTTAGGTGATTTCTCTTGAAGTACCTATCAGTAAAGGCTGATGATTTAAGCATCTCCAAATACTTTTAATCTCCAGATATTTTAGTGCCAAGTTCTTTTTAGTGAATATAATGGATTTCAATGTTGAGAGCAAAGAAGAGGGAGGGGTTTTCATATACGTGCAGCTCCAAGCATCTTTAATGCCCTTTGAAATGAAGTAGAACAAAGCTGCTTTCTTCTCTGATTTAGCAAAATTGAAGGGTTTATTCACATTTAGACTCATTTAAAGATGTATTTCTTCCTCTGCATTGTATCTGGATATAATACAGTTGGGAAATCCAAAAGGACTTTGTCTATTCTTCAAAGTCCACTTTTCACTCATTACACTAACTTAATAATAAATTCTTAGTTATCTTTTTATACATAAATATTTTTATGGGATTTTAGTTCCCTAAATTTTCACCTAAAAATTTTCTTTTCTATTTATATTTTTTATATTTCTGACTTTTTTCATTTATGTGAATTTGATTAAAAGCCTAATACTTCTAATAAGTGGAATAAAGGAGCTTGGTCTTGTGGGGAAACCACAAGGCCGAAAAGAGAAGTAAGAAATAAGCCTCTGGTTTTGTAACTTATGGTTCCCCCTACATATCTGTTCAGTTAGCATAGTTCCCCTGTCCTATCATGAACCTCCAGCTTCCTTCTTCTGGCTTCTTATCCTATGAGTTGCACTTTCTTGGACTTCATTAGTGTCACTTAAAAGTTGGAGCAGATCATCTCATATTTCCTCTATGTATTTTGGACTACAAATCAGGAGTCAGAGATGTTTACTCTTCTGTCACAATTGTGTTCTTATTTCAAGTTTTCCACTTTTTCAAACTAATCTGTTACAATCTGCTTCACAGAAGTCCTGTGATGTTTAAATAATTCATTTTTGTTATTAAGGGAACAGTGACGATGCCCTTCTCATCTGTGTGCATCTTAAAATTTCACCTCCAAACAACAGATAAGCACAAAAAGATCTCTGACACCTTGTATGACATTAAAGCAGCAAGGCACCGATCTCTGTGTAAACTGCCACATTTTCAAAATCACCTTACAAATCAGCAATTCCTAAAATTTGGCCTCAATTACATGAACTGAGCTCTTTGAAGGACCGTCCTGATTTGTATTGAATGTGCACATTAATCAAACATGGAGAGTGTGGCATGCTGACAATACTTTGTTCTGTAAAAATGTATCTGTGCTGATAATGCCTGAATTTGTTTTGCTCTGAACCAGCTGTGAACTCACACTGCTGAGTACGAAGTAAGTACAAGATGATGCCAAATCAGAACAGCCCTTATTTTATATCCACTTTCAACCAGTGATGAACCTATGCAAGGAATAAAAATACGTGTGCTCTAACTAATCTAAATCTTGCATATGGTTGTTTTGTAGAAGGATGGAGCATGGTGGGAAGGCTCTGCAGGTCTGTGCTACCACTGCTCGATGCAGGGCTCAGCAAAGGAGCAGCTGAACAAAGCCAGCCTGTTCTGAAACAGGAGAAGCAGTGACTACTTAAAATGAAAAAGATAAATATCATTAACAGGTTCCTTAGGGCAAGCTCAGGGTAGAGTGAAACAGCCATGTAAATTTCAGTAAATAAAGGAAATGTCATTTGTAAGTCTTATAAATACAATACCATTAATAACTTCAGTAATAAATAGAATGTGCCGTACTATCTGCAATGGCTACACACATTGAGACTGTTATTTCTGGTGACTAGTTGTAAAGATTCTGGTGCATTGCTGAAATAACTGAAATAAAGGGTCTGGCTAGTGATGAGGCTGTTGCTTCTCCAGGCTTCCTTTTGCTGCCTATTGTTCAGCAATTTTTATAGACCTTGTAAAAACTGGAATTCCTTATCCTACTAATGAGGCATTAACATGCAAAATGGGGTGATACTAAATGCAATATTTTTATGAAACGAGCTATATTCCTGTAATCCTCACAACAGCAATATTTCTTGATCATATCCACTACATGATTTTACCTTGTCTGACATTGGATTTGTGATGTGGTAAAATTAACAATAGTTTAGCAAAAACTATCTGAGAATTTGCAAATAAGTTCAAACTGAAATATTAATATTCTTCTACGTTGTGTGGCATTTTTAAATATATATATAAAAATCTTTGTTTACTTGTTTTCAAAATATGATCCTAGTCTAATGAAAAAATTAAGGGGAGATCACGAATACTGAAAAAATATATCCAGCTATACTCAGAAAATTTGAGAGGGGAAAAAACCAAATTAAAGCTTATAGTGATTTGTAAATTGCAATGAGCAATTCAAGAAACACTGAAAATAGAAGCAGCACTGGCATGTGCAGTATTTGAACATCCTATCTTTTGTGCCTGTGCCATCAAAGTCCAATACAAACACAGTGTGCTGTACCTAGAGAATCACTTGGTGCAAAAACACTACATATTTTACAATCTAGATGTTCAGTTATGATGAATGTCAACAAAAGCAGTCACAAGGATGACCCTCCTGACTGCACTTCAAAATCTTGCCAAGAAATGTATTCCCTATACTGTCATAAACAATCTATTTGCCTTCATTGTCTACTGATAAACATTTCCTATGCCTTCTTTTGAAGTACATAATATTGACATACTCTGAGATAACAATAGGTAGTCTAAAATAAAATCCATTTGCGTTAACTCTTAGGTTCAATGTCTACTTTCCTAATACAGTGATTTTTTTTAATTGTCATAAGAATCATCAAATGCTGTGAAGTGCTTTGGGTGTTGTAACATGAGAAACACAACTGTGTCTTAGCAGGATTATCATTTTCCAGTTGTGACGCAGCTTTCTCGTACAGAGCTGATACTCCTAAACTGGCAGCATAGTCTGAAAAAACCCCCCCCAGGAATATTGTTTCATCAAGCAGCAGTCATGAAGTGGCTTTTTTTTTTCTTTAATTTAACTGGTGGAAATCAAGTCAGAGCATCCTGCCAGTTATCAGTAAACAACTGATCCATAGTGTCTAAGAGACCTGTATTTCTAAACATATTATTTGTCAATCAGTTTGCATACTTTGTATTAACAGTTATACTGGCCATGTTTACAATGTCAGGAATGTTTACTGAATTAAGCATAAGTTGTCATGCAGATAATAATATTAAACCATTGGTATTAATATTGACTCCCTACAGTTCCTAGTCATGTTTTAATACATGGTATCTTACCACAGGTAAACAGAACACAGTAAAAAGTTGCTATAAATATGGATTAATCATACTTTGCTATATGAAATGGATCTCTAAGTCAAAGAGGTGTTTCAGAAGAAAAAAGAATGAAGTTCCACATACACTGACGTTTCATCTCAGATTAATGATGTGTCAACAGTCATGGAAGACTGTCTAAATAAAATTTCAAGGCTTTTCTCATGTTTTATGTTGAAGGTTTTCTGAACATGTATGACATCTTGTGTAATACATAAGAGAGAGTTAACTTTCACTGTGTCCCTTTTACAGCTTGAAAGAGTTAAAAAGCTGGCACATATTTATGAGTCATTACTACAAAAGCAATTGTGTAAGACAGGCACTGGGGCTCTGTGACCATATATTGTGGTCTGCCTACCAGACTACTGTCAATAACTCCGATAATACACAGAAATACAGGTATGTTTATGATGATTTCCAAGGAGGTAGGAGTAATAGTGTTGAGATTCATACTTTTTCCAGACACAGAGAAAGAAAGAAGTCGTGAAAGAGTTAAACAAGCACAAATTCAGTTTTGTTTTTCTTCAACTTGTAAACTAGAAAAACTTATTTCTAAAAATATATTTTTTTCCAATACTCTGTGCAATATTCATTCTAAGGTACTACATTGCTAAGACTTTTCTCTGAGTCACAATAGCTGAATTATGCAGTGTATTCCCATATAAATACTCAGAGCCCCAGCACCTGCTGCTTGAAGCATGTAAGGAAAGACATTTTTGAATAAGATAAAAATCTCTTAGGAAAACTGGCAGTATTTCCCAAGAATCTTCAAGATGTAGGGAAAAGTGTGTAATTTTCTCACCAATAATCTGCACTTTTATCTTACATGAAACAATTTTTCACAAAAAAATCTGCACTCCTTGTATTTGATAAAGAAGAAGAATTAGAAATAGGTCCAATTTCCTTTTGAAAAGCAGGCTTCTTCTGCTTTTGATTGGCCTTTTCCATACCCTCTATAAAAGAAGATGGATAATAAATATAATGATTTGTATTGAAAAGAAAACTGTAAGGATAATGGCCCAAACAGTGTAGGGTTGGGGTTTTTTTTTAATGTTACCATAGTAAATAATAGAAGCATAGATGGCATGGTTATAGTTATGGCTGCATCCGTGTTTCCGTTATAAATCCCGTTTTTCACAAGTTTATAATTTCATTTTAATAAATTTTCCCTTGGATGAACTGCAACGTAGAAGGTTTCAACAAGGAATGCTTTTCCTTTAATTTAAAAAATAATAACTTTTTTTGACTAGTCTCAAGCCATCTGTTAATCAAAAAGAACAATTTTCTTGTTTATAACAATGTTTTGCACCATCTAACAGAAAAGAAAAAAAACCCCCAGCTTCAAATGAAGTAATGAAACCAGGCAATTGATTAACCTACAGCAAACTGTCATCAGTCTTCATTGTGAAACAAGTTTTTCTTCTCATTGGCTAAATGTACTTTTTGACTACACGTACTAATACCTTCTCCAAGCCCCCATTCCGCTGTTAAGCATATGCTTAAACTCTCTCTTGAATAGGAATTGTTTCCAGAGCTCAGGCCCTAGAAATATATACATATTTAATTAGATGGTAGTGCTTGAAGACAATTCAATCCTCTCCAAGCAGCATGTGGTTTTACTGACTTCTGCATGTCTAGCAGCAGTGTATTTTTGCATTTGCGTATTAATGATCAAGTATTGCTGTCTTCCCTCCATACTAGTCCTGTATCTTGATGGGCATGTTTGCTAATCAGGGAAAGGTGAGGGTACACCTGAATATCTGCTTAATCCTACATTGCTTCTGCAGACAGCACTAATACTAATACTAATACTAACACTAATTCTAATTTCATTAAGTATTTTATGTTGCACAGCCCGAGCAAAATGATGATTTGTTTACCATGCATTCACTTGATTGGTCTGTGTCATAGCTCTGGAATTACTGATATGCAAGAGATGTGTGTTAATGGGGAATATTATTCATTGAACATAGTGGTAACAGATCTATTTTACTATATATTAATATACTATAGTGTCTCACAGTGCTACACAAATCTATTTAACTTTACATGGTTAGATATTAGTGATGTCATTTATTAGTGACATAATATAACTATATAAATATAAAATAATATTTCATCATTGAATAAAAATATATAAATATATCACAATATATAACTATATAACAATATATAAATATCAGAGGTCCATGGAGCTGCAACATTTTAAGCAGCCATGCTTAAGGAACTTGGAAAAGATGACTGGAGAAGATCTCCTTTAAACAAGTCAAAAAACAAACCTGGGCTAGCACCAAGGTGTCAGAGGCGCCCAGCAAGAGCCTCTGATTATTAGTCTGCAACGATCCTTCCATTTTCTCCTTTTTAGAAAGGGAAATATCTGCTGTGCTACCCAAAGAGAAGCCAAGTTTCTTGACTGTCTGCAGCAGCCGAGACCATCACGGTCTCCTGCAAAGCGGGGGTGGGATAACCCTGCTGTAGTATCCAGGGGAACAAGCACTGTGACAGCATTGTGCAAAGACTTCTCAAGTGCTCAGCAGATCCTGAGGACTCCATCTGCAAATATACTTTACATTCAGGGTTCTGGATGAATTCTGGTCTAAAAATAGGATTCAGCTTTTATTCCTACACCCTGAACACCAGACTCATTCTTGGCCTTTATTCTGCACCAGAGCATCTGCACTTACTCATAATCAGCAGAGCTGTTGCCTTCCCACTGCTCAAGGACACTCCATGCCAAACAAAGGTGGTTTCTGCCAACTGCTGGTGGCTGTAGCTGAGAGCTCAGGGTGAGTAAAAGGGGCAGTGCAAAGATATGGGGCAGCAATATGGGGGCATGACTAGGCCATGGGACTCCCTGCACATGGTCGTGTCCCTCACCCCACCCTTTTCCTCCCTGCTTGCTCTATGTAGTCCCATGTACTGGGAATCTAGTAAGTAAAGAGGGCACTGTGCTAGGGACATTACCGCTAAAAGCAGAATAGTAATAAAATATAGGAACCTCCATATTCCCACTTGCCTGCATGATAAACAGCTCTACAAATGTTAATTTCTTCAATGTTACTAAAGTACAAACAGTACATATTGCTTCAATGCTGCTGCACAAGGCTTGTGCATTTAGAGGGAATGTGTTTAGTTTTTCTATTTATTTACTAGGGACACAAATTTTAACAACATGAAATATTTTGCTTGTATGGTATGAACACCAATAGTTTAACATAAACTATGGAAGGAATCCAGGCTGTGTTGACATATTTTATGAATGTTATGGGATGCCAGATTGGAGGTGTACATCTGTGTGGGTTGGCCAGTCATCCCACTGCCGTCTGTGTATCTGTATGCTTAAATGAATTAGCTATTATAAAAACACTGCATAAACAAGTTTAATGCTATACACTTTCCTTTTGCTGATCTAAAAGTATCTGAATTGCAGCAAAGCAAGCTAACAATGATATTCAGTTGCTCTTTCACTACTCTCATGTCAAAAGTTGGAAAGCTGTGCACTTTAAACCATTTTATCTCCAATGCTGAAGAGCCCACTCTCTCCCTTTGACTCCATCTCCCTCCATGTCATTGGCAGCAATCTTCTTGCAGCCCCTCATGGCAGAAAGTACCACTGCATTATCCTCCAGTCAAAATCATTACCCAGTGACTGCCATTCACAAGGTCATTCAAGGTCACTGAAGTCCCTTCCAACCAGCTCAGCCCGGAGCAATGTCTGCCAGGAAGCAGCACCAGATTGCCCTGCTACCAGTGCCAGGATACCAATATAGAAGTCAGGAGCTGTGAGATACCTTAGGGATTCCTCGTACCTGAGGCCATCATGCTGGCTATCAAGGCAGACACGGGAATTGTAGAGAAATCTTTTTTCTCCTGTGTATCTGAAAATGGTACTACAACATGTCTTTGTTACTTTTTTTTTTTAACATAGCACATGGTAACAAAGACTTTGGGTTCAATTATTATAACATTTACATTTGCCAGAGAATAAACATAGAAACCTTGGTGCTCAGCAAACTTGGTAAGAAGTAGGATACTTAACACTGAGAGAAATCACAGGGAAACAGAAAAATCAAACAGTTTCTATGTTACTGTATAAATAAACATTTATAAATTTGGCACTATGCATCTTGTTCTGAATATGCTGGTCAAATGAAATAAAAAATGGATTAGAAGAAAAGTTTCTGTGTTTACTTAGAGAATTTGATCTTTGAGTCAAATTAGAAACAATAAAACATTTTGAACTTTTTTTTTCAGCTAGCAGTTTGTAGGCTAATTTTGAATTTGAATTCATTCCAAGCATGATAGCTTAGATTTGCCCCAGATGGACTTTCAGTTCTGTTCAAATCGCTTGACAGCACCATAACAGCCATTTGTAACTAAGTCTGCAGAAATGGGCTGGCACTTGCAGCCTACTAGTGTTGCTGATCTTTTTGTATGGGAAAAAGCACCCATAAATCACAGCGCATTAAAGAGGCACACACATCTCAAGCAAACATCATGGAGAATCCATTGTCCTGTAGATAAGTATACAAATAAGTGCAAAGCATCACTTAAGTTTTATATAAGGCACATATTTTTTGGAAGGCAACCAATGCAGTTTCACATGCTGTACTTTTTCTAATCTGACTGACTCACAGTCTTGTGATAGTGAGATAAGCTAGGTAGGCAAATTTTTACAGAGTTGCAATTACTGAAATTGTCATTACGCTGCTCACTGTAAAATAAATATAGATAGAAGTGAAATTATGCACAGGCTAGAAGTAGAAAGTGTTTTGCTTCTGTTTGCTAAATTAATCTCTTCCTAAATGGCTGCAGGCCAGGTAGGTTAGCATTTGTGGTTTCAAAGGTTTTCAGCGCTTGCAATGAGCCATGAAATTACTGCATGCTGCTGAAAATGGCAGCTGATGAAAGGAAAAGAGCGAATCCCAAAGGCAGAAAGACAGGAGGAAGCAAAATTACAGGCAGAAAGTCTGATTTTTGATGTTGCTCATTGTGAAATGTACACCCAAACTTTTAATAAAACATAAAACATTAATAAACCTGCTAACAATTCCTTACAATTTCTTTTGAAGTCTCAGTATAATTTCTGAATACTTATTAAAACAGGCAATGATTCAATGGTGGCTGAGCAGTTTCTGTCTGCCGGATATGGTATATTGGTATAGTAGTGACTTTTGAAATTAGATTTTTATTGATGTTTTTTAATTGAATTATCCAAAGGATTGATGTTTTCTGTTAATAATGTGACCCTAAACTCTTGAATTGTTGATCAAGTTTAACTAATATTAAATTAGATATCCAATGGCAAAACACGGTGTCTGATCAATGTTGCTTCTCCATTCCGAATCTTCTCAGCCTGGTTGGGAAAATAAATCTAGCCTCAGCTAATCATGTTGCTAACAGCAAGTTTATTATATTACATGTATATGCCACAGAAATGACGGCTTCTGTTACTTCTGGGGAGGGAGGAAACAATGATTTTAAGCATGAATAAAAGGAGGATACGAGAAGAGGAATCATGAGCAGCAATAAAATGGGATACTTTAGGATAGTACCATTTTAATTTTAAAGGAACATGCAAATGTACAAGTATTTTGGGTCGGTATCATGCAATCAATTTTTTGGCCGTATTATCTACTACTTCCAAAGACTCACAGTGTGGTACTATCATCTGTAATTTCTTTGTAATTATTAAGACACAGTTTTTCATATAAGAAGCCTTTTCACACAACCCCCCCCCCCACAATTTTCAAGGACAAAACATTAAGAAATTGTGTTTCTATTTAAAAAAATACCAAATAGATTAATGAATTATCCTAGAATTTGGTTATATTCTCAAGGGCTCTGTGCAGGCAGACAACTCGCTTTCTGTGATCAAACCCAATGTACAATGGAGCACTTCCTGGCAGAAATAAGCCTGCATCTAATATCTTTGGGGACTGAAAAAACTTACACCTTTCTGATATGATGGGTTATGTAAAGCAATGTCTGTTTTGGTGGTCCCTTTAAACAAACACGTTAGAATCAAGCAAAGCAAGCAGGCAAGAACTGAATTCAGTACTATGTCTACAAGGCATGGAAAGTAGGATCACATCCTAAAATGTCATTGATATAGATGAGAGGCTTTAAAAGTTTCTCTACCTTAACACAGGACTTCTGACCTGAATTGTCTCCAATATATACATCTGTAAGTGCTCTATAAGACACTGAAATTGTCCATAGGTAAAGGTGACCATTAGGAGCACAATATAAGATGTGGTGAGGGGAGAAGGTATTTTGGCAAAGGGACCTGATCAAAGGCACTTCTGGAGTGCCACAGACTCCTCAGGGTCTGTTGGGTTTTAAGTATCATTCACCTAAGAAAGAAGCACACAGAAAATTACATCAAAGCAATTACACTGTAATCTAAATGAAGAATTAGAAAAATCACAGCCTCCCTCAACTGTGTCCCAGCTGCATCCCACACAGTAACACAGTAGAGCTGCAGTGGCCAAATATCTTCCAAACAGAAGAATGCAGTGGCCAGGTAAAACTGCAGGAGGAATTCTACGGGTAAGAAGAAAGCAACTGCTGAATTGGAATCACAAGCATGTACATACACACAAATTGGGATTTTGTGTGCATAAGTTCAGTATGTGGTAATGCATGTGCAAAATGTCATGCCCTTATCTATTCAGTTGTTCAGTCATACCACACTAATCACTGTCTCAGCACCTAATTTTGAAGACTATAAATATTTTATTATCCACACAAAAATCAGAGGTGGTAACTGAGCTCAAGCTGTGCCCTGAGGAAAATACAGCAAATTGTGCTACATAATAAAAGATAGATATACAAAACCATTGCATGGACATAATTCATATTCATATTGAGAAGTCTTATATTATATCTAAAGTAATCACATTACTCATTATATACTGTATGCCATAGAAAAAGAGAGTGTGTACTACGTACATATACTGTAGTATAAGAAGCATTTTTAATTATGTTTTTATTAAAACTTGAAACATGGAACATGCTTACCTCTCAGTGTGATAGGAAGAATTTGCTGCTGCACTACAGAAAAAGATAGCACAGCACATGTACAACATTTAAAACCAAAATTGCATATACTCAATCTATGTTCTTTACCACACTGAAGGAATCTTTTAAGTCTGTAACAGAAGACAAACAATGCCAGCTTATACCAAGTCACACATGCACAAAGAATAGCACTGATCTTTGTGGAAAAACAGAGTAATTTTGAAGCTGACTTATAAACCCAGAGATAAATTCCCTATGCTGTGTGTTATGTTTGCTGCAAAGAGTGGAAATCTAATGCAGGCAGGACCTGTAGAGGAGGTTGCAATTTACATGCAGTTTCAGGGAGGAAGAAAAGGGAAAGAGGGAAAGAAGTCACCTAAATCACTCAGCGGGCTATGCATTGTCTCTCAGAATTAAGAGAAAGGAGTTCTGGCTCCCAAAACTGCCACTCTCTCCTACTGAGAAAGCATTAGGTGAAGTCAGTAACTTCATCAGATTATGTGAGAATTAAAATTGTGTGTGATTATATGCAGCATGTGTGGACTGGCCAGTAGAGCTTACCCTCAAGTTTTTGTTAGTAAAGGTTTAAATCTAGTGGTATACATTCTTTACTATTACCAAGTAAATAATTAAGTATATTGATTACACCATAGACATACAGACTGTGCAAAAGTAAATAGACCTATACTGCTGTAAATCAAAGCAGTCTGCAATTCTGCCAAAATGATAGGAAGCATTTTCCAACTAGATTGACACTCTTCTTTGTGGTGCTGTGGGATCACATGCTCCCTCAGCAAGATTCATTTTGAAGGTGGAGAGGTTTGACTAAGTGATTTGATTAAAAGTGATTTAAATCAAAGCTATTTCTTCATCTGTAGCAGGTGGAGTCTCACAGTAAATGGTTTAGTAGAAACATGGGTTTGTTTCAATTCATTTGACCTCCTTGCTCTCATGCACTGGATTAGAAATGAAAATGAATCTCAAAACAAATCTCCAAAGAACTGCCATGACCTGTATGGTTTCACCTATCAGTATGCCCAAGGAAGCTCAAAGATCTCCATTCTGCACTACCTTAGCTGTTATCTTTGAAAACTGATCCTTTCCTGTGGGAAGCAGACTTTATTTATTCCCTGTAGGATTCATCCATCTTTCTTCATCTGTTGTTACTAACAGAGGTCAATTTAATTTATTTAATTTCAGGTATTTTGCAACAGAAATTGTAATTAAAAGTAGAAAACCTGAGTGGTACGATACAGCTTTTCCCCATATGAATAAAAAGTTCAGAAGTTTTTGGCAGCATCACTGAATTTGAAGCTGAACCACATTTTTTACACTGGCACAAGGTTGATAATTTGTACCCAGATGACATCTTCATCTACCTATATTTGTGAATATTCTTAGAAGTAAGTTGTTACAGGCTTAGTGCAACTCTTCCTGGAACACCAAACCACAATGAATTACAAAGAGTTTGGTAAATGGCCACAGGAATGACTGAAAATGTAGAACTCGCCTTATTTGCAGAGAGATATAAAGCTTTATCTCTTTCTTTTGTCAAAAAGAACATGAAAGAAGCAACTTGATCAGAGCCTATAGTAAATGCTGAGACAGAAGATTTCTGCTTGCAGAGAGCTCTTTCTATCTTCAAAGACTAAACAAGATTCAGTATATGGCAGGTAAAGCCAGACAAATTCCAAGTGGAATTGGTATAATGCTCTAAACATTGGAAATAATAAACTATAAGTTTTTACCTAAGGAGATGATAGACATCACCTGCAATGCTACACTTGATGTCTTTCTAAAGGCTGCATTTTATCATAAAAGCATCGGAAACAGTGAAATTGTGGCTTCTATTTTATTCAGAAAGTCAAGTTAAATTATCATTATGCCTCTTCTAGTTTTAAAAAACTGCAGATCTACAGGCAAACAAAAGAACAGGTGGCAGTTATAAGAACAGACAAATCAGAGAAAAAAATTAGGCAAGCCAAGCCAAACCTTTGTGAATTCCTTTTGTTAATTATTCAGGCCACATGTTCTCTTTTCAAAATTTGCCAAATCATTTGTGCTCACATAGGAGCCCATCACACTCAAATAGATCACATTTTTCCACTCATAAAGTAGTGGCCTTTTGAATTGTTAAAGTGATTTCTAGTCAACAGAAACAGAAAAGACAAAAGTACCTCCCCAGTGGAGAAGTGTATCAGGCTGAAAAGCAGGTAACACTCCTCAGTCTCTGCAAGCAGCAGCATGAGAGGGAGTGAGACAGCCAAGGCACATCCAACTGCAGCCCAAAGTCAGTGCTGGCTTCGTGATGTGCTGGATGGAGCCAGATCTCAGCACAAGTCAGAAGCAAAACTTCAGCTCATATGTCCACATTCCTGGTGACATCCATTAGCTGCGCTGTTATCTCAGCCCTCTATGAGGGAAGAAGGATGAAACCAGGCTGGACATTTCAGGTTGCCACCTTACACATAGTTACTCTGCTCCCTGTTAAGGCAATTGGCTGTGCACACTGCCACTGCTGGTGGGCTGCTTGGCAAAGTTGCTACTCCAGGAAACTGCAGACACTACTGAAAAACAACTGCTTAAAGACAGCCTGATCTAGAGGTCCACCTTCAAAAGAACAGAATGACCTAAAGGTCCACCTTCATCTGAAACACAATCATGAAAACATTCTTAAGAGTCTGGAAGCAAAAACATAACCTGAACTCATGACTCCACTGAGAATGCGCCCTCATGCACACTAGTGACAATATTATGTCAAAGGAAATATGTGTATTTATATATATATATTTTTTTTTTTTAAATGCTTTCCCCCCAAACACTGACTTCTATGTTGCTCTCTTGATGCAACAGTGTGCAGTAGCACAGGAGGTTAAAGCATGTCCCAGCTGGCTCTGGTGGGCGAGGAGAGGCTGCAGGGGCAGGCTGAGGACTGCTCCAGAGATGGGGAAGGAGTGCTTGTGCTTGCCCACCTGCCCCACTCACTCAGGACCTTGTTATTACCAAGCAAGGGATGGTTTTGTTATCTTACTTGATTTGTGTTTGCAAAAACCCTCTCCTGCTGAACAGACCTTACTACCTTTTGCTGCATTTATTTCTACTTAGTTATTTTACTGGTCTCTGTTTGAGCACCTGCCTGGGTCATGGCCAGTGGATGAATGAGTGCAAAGTAACAGACTCATGTACACATTCAATATGTGAGAAAAAAGAAACACTCCAAGCAGGACTTGTAAAAAGACATATTCCAAAAGCATTCAGAATGGTTAATTGTAACTAAAAAAAGACATATATATCTATATATATATATATATCTATATATATATACAATCCAAGTGGTCACCCCTCCACATGTTGCAATGTGTCCTTGAGTGTCATACTGTGTTCAGGTAAATGAGATGTGTTTTGTGATGGTGCAAAATTACTGCTGGTTTGTGGATGTCACCGTATGTGTTCTGAGCTTTTACATCTTTACCAAATGGTTGAACTCCATTGATATTTTTATCCAAAATGTTCAGACTAAGAAAATAAAAATATATTTCATGGAAATAGAAGGAATAGAAGGAATTCAAGGGATAGAAGATCTCAAAACTCTGGAACAGAAAGAATGTCTCCTTATGAATAGCCTCAATAGAGATCAATATGTCAAAATCCAAGAACAACGTTCAAGGTATTTAGAAAGACTATAAAGATGTTTTATGAAAATGACACAGGGAAAAAAATATCCCTCTCTTATGAGCAGGGAGTTCAACTTAGAATTTCAAATTAACTTATTGTATGATGCATTATTTAATAAATGTTAGCATTAATTTTTGAAGAGTTCAATTTGCATACTATTACTGGGCCAAATGGTTGATGAAGATCACAATTAAAGAAAGATGCACCATTCATTTGGCTAAAAAAGAAAAATCAAACGAAGTCAAACCATCATCATTACACAGAATAAAGGTGGCCTCTAACTGCCAAAAATATAGAGCTCTGTGACAGATGTATTTAAAGTTCTGATGATATTTAAATGAAATTGGTTGTAGTCTGACCCTATGCAAAAGCTCAAGATCCTCTCCTAGACTCGGTTAAAATATTTTAAAAACAAAAGCTTCTATCCTAGGAAAAAGACCCAGGGAAAGAGAAGTAAGTTAGAGTTTCTTTTTGGATGAAATAAGTTTTCATCACATTATCTATGACTCATTTTCTGGGTTTTGTTTTTTTTTTAATGAAAAATAAAATTAAAATATGCCAGCTATATGTGTTATACCAAATAATGTTACAGCTACAAATAAACATTGACATTTAGAAAAAATGAACCGTAAAAGATGGTAGGTCTTACAGATTCATGGATTATTATGCTGAAAGATATGATTGTGACCCTCTAGTCTGACCTCCTGCATAATGTGGGCCACAGGACTTCTTTGAATTAATTCCTGATTGAGCCAGTGCATCTCCAATAGACTTTAAGTTCAAAGGCTCCCATTGCCTACCACATTTTCCATGGTACACAGAGCTCCTCCATGAAGATCCTAGTTACCACATGTCACCTTTGCTTTTGGGTTCAGAGAAAAAGACTAAATTAAATATTTTTAAAATATTTTTCATACCCCTGAAAAAAACCCCCAAAAACCCAAAAAAAACCCCCAAAAACAAAACCCACACCAATAAGTGAAAAGCATTAAGAATTTCCAGTCTTTCATCAAAAGCTGAAAAATGTATATCAGAATGTATTTCAGCGAGAGGGTGAAGGGAGGAGTTGTTGGAAATAACGGTCCACTAAAAGACTTCAGATATTTTCTTTTAACCTCAGCATAATCACCTTCAGGAACATGAATCTCAGTTTCTTTTCTGATGTGTCAGTTTGGAAGGACCCAAACGCTCAACTGGCCTGGCCTGACACCGCTGCAAAGAGCAGAGGGTTTCTCCCTCATCTTCATTCCTCTTGAATCCTGCATGCTTTGTCGCAGTGATGAAAGGCACTTCAGATGCTGCTAAGAGAAATTGATGCTGAGCACAATACTGAGGAAGCATCTGGTATTTATAAAGTTGGACCAGGACCGCATTGTACTTGGGACTGCACAAAACAGAGCAAAAGGAAAGACAATGTTTTGGATACAAAGAGAGGATAATGTGCAAATTCAGAGTTATTCAGTGTCATCATCTCTTAATCAGAAGATCCAGCATTCAAGAAAGCACAAAACTTGAAAGTTGGCCTGCTGGGAGTCAACATCCATCTTTAGATATTGAATAAGGGCTGAGTGGAGATAACTCTGGCTGCACCTTGTATAGGAAGGCAAGTAGGGGGTTTTTTTGAGGTGGTAAAGAGTAGAGAATCCCTGAAGAGTTGTACAGAGAGGATTCTCTTGAAAACCTGCCTTTCCTGCAAGGATATGCAAAACAGTTGTTACAAAGACCAATATTCTCTCATTATTTTCTTGATCCTCCCTGGCTGCCTGCACCATCTGTTGTTTTCTAGAGTTCTTATGCCATAATATGTAAAGCTGAGCCATGGCTTCGACATGAAAACTAAAAATCTGAGGCAAAGATCATGTCCCTGTTAGGGGTGTAAGTAGCAGGCAGAATGGTGCTGCTGCTCATAGCAACAGAGAAAAGTCTGGGGCAGAAAGGAAAGAGATTTTTCTTAGTCATGTTGCACTCGAGTTGAAAGCCACATCCATAAAGAGATATAAAGGTTTAGCTTTTTAACACAAAGATCAGTTTCAGGACAGAGCATTACAGATACATGTATATGATTCATCTGCACAGAGATGGTAGCTGAAGTTGGGTTATTTAACTAAATTGCCCATATATCAGATGCTGAGAAAATGTTACAGCATTAATGTGTTCGAAGAGTAGAGCTGGCACACAGCATAACATTGGGAGGCCAATGTCCATGGAAGCTTTATCTGGTATTGAATGTTATGGTTCATTTTATCAGAATGGTACACTGTACTCATAGTCCGTGCTTTTCCCTGGCTACCCATCTACTGCCAGGTCAAAGTGTTGGTTATAATCTTTAAATCCCTACAAAGCTTTAGGGTCTGCAATTCTAGAGACTGTCTCTCTATTTTATATTCTCACACAACAGTTAATCCTAGTTATGGCTGTTTCAGGTAAATGGGAAAAAGAAGCAAAGGATGCTGTTTAATGAAGCCACAACTCAATTTATTTGAGAACTATTATCTGCACCATGAAGCTATTTGTAAACCTTTCCCCACTGAAGAAGACTAACTCCACCCCACTGAAACACTGGACTCATTTGTTTATTAGATGCTAGAAATTTTACTCTATATCACTATTTTTTTTAAAGATACCTTCCCCTAAAACCATTTCCAGTGTGGATTCACGAGGAAATCTTTTTCACCATGGACTGAAAAGCTTCCTTAGAGAACTCCCTAGGATAAACTTTGGCTAATAGTAAGTAGGTAACCCCATGACTGACTAACCAGTAAGGGTAAAACAACATACCCCATACCAAACAGTATAAAGGAGAGAGGAACAGTATTTTGAAAGCATCTGATGTATAATATCTCCAGCTGACTATGTTGATTTTGGAGTAGGGACCACTAATCCAGATGTGTGAGCGGGATCAGACTTTGGAAAGACAGCAGAGCTTGTATCCCTTTCTGTATATAAATCTACATCCAGAAGCACATATGAGTCAGAGGGTAGTGGGGTGGAGGAGAAGGACCCTTACAAGGGCACATAGTGATAGGGTGGGGGGTAGTGGCTTCAGAGTGCGAGGGGGTCAGTTTGTATTAGATATTAGGAAGGAATTCTTTACTGTGAGCATGGTGAGGCACTGGCACAGGTTGTCCAGAGCAGTTGTGGATGCCCCCCCACCCCTGGCAATGTTCAAGGCCAGGCTGGATGGGGCTTTGAGGAACCTGCTCCAGTGAAAGGTGTCCCTGCCAATGGAGGGGGAGTTGCAACTTGATTCTTAAGGTCCCTTCCAAGTCAATCCGTTCCACTGATTATATGATTCAGTGATGATTCTATGAAGAAGCTTTGATATCTATCTTGAAAAGTGCTACATTGATGTTCAAAATTCATATTAATCTATTTGCATTTTGAAAATTCAAGCTAAACTAACAATAGTCTCACCACAATTTTTTGTAGATTGACATGCTATTGCTATACCTGCAATATCTGATAGATGTCTCATTTCCAGCAAAGAAAATATGGGAATGTATTTAGGAAGTTTTGAGCACATTAAGCAGTAGGTACTTGAAAGCATATTTTATGGAATAACTGTTTTATGACAGATTATGCTAAGAAAGAATCTACATGAATACGCCCATGTTGGGAACCTTTTTCCAACTCAAATATCTTGGCTGTTTTAAATATATATGCATACTGCCAGAAGTAATTAAACCATATTATGTCCTGCTTCTTTGACAAATTTTCCTGTTTACCTGGCAATACTTTTCAACTTACACAAATACTAAAAAAAACCTTAATAGAAAAATCCTGAGCAGCTGAACCTCTGTCTTCGAAAATTTTTTTTAAAATTTTGTGTCAATCCCAAGATAAATCACTGAAGGCCTGCATGCTAAGTTTCAGACTACTGGGTGCTTTTTGTTTATTTTTTGAGGTTTCTTTTCTATTGAGTTTTAAAACTCAGAAATTAAATTAATTATCCAGTGTGATTATTATGATACCCTTGGGTGCTGCTATAATTTATAATATATTCTTAGAGTATGAATAGAAACAAATAACAAATAACATCAAATGTAAAATAAAGAAATAATGATAAAAAGTGAACATTATTTCAGGGTTTATACCACTATGATAATAGAGTCAGATCTGTTGCAATCTTACTTTACTGACCTTTATAGATCTGGTCTTTCAATAGCCCTTGTTACTTACAGTAGTATTAATTTATTCACATATCATTCCTCAGGAAAAAGCCATTAACACACAACAGAGGAATGGGATCTAAGGCAATCTAGTTAAAACAGATACTTTGGTCAGGTTAATTTAAGGCGTTTTCTATGTCACTAATACACTAATGGGAATAATGAAAGGTGTTGTTAAAATATTTGACTCTTGATACCATCTGAAGCACTCTTCTTTTTGCCTGAAGACCACTATTTAGTACTTTAGAGGAAAATTTTATTTTGGTTTTCTTCTATTACAACAATGTGAGGTGGAAGTTCCAGGAATAAAAGATGCCTGTTGAGAATAAATAATCCAGGTAGGCTGCTGTCAGCTGAAAAATGTTGTCACCCAATGGCATGGATTCATTTTCCAGAAGTGATTCACAGCATTCTGGACCCAGCAGATATTGGAGGCTAACCTTGCTCAGCTGTAGTGACAGGGATAAAATGTATCCTCTGTAAACCAAGTTGAAAATGTCCAGAATTTAGCTATGTTTAGTATTTTTATAATCTCTGGTGTATTTAGAAGTTTTAATTATCTGAGCATGGTAGTGACAGATGAAGTATCAAGTGTTTAAAACATAGGCTGGTATCAACGCTGCCCTTCTTGTTTCAGAGGAGATGTTTAAACATTTGCTTCAAGATGCACTCCCAGATACCCAGCCAAGTGCTTTGCTCTCACAGGACTTGCTTCCTTCAGGGGAGGTCAGCCACCTCTGCAGTGCACAACTCTTGGCTCAACATGTCCCAGGGTTCCCACTTGGTAGCTCGGAGTCCTGGGACTGTTCTTGTGGTGGGTTTTCAATTGGAAGTGCCTGAAATATTGTGAGTTGTGTCAGAGCCCACCAGAGTGGTATTTTTAATAGCAAGACACTAAAAGCGTCTTTTGCATGCGTGGGAGCATGAATGAAGTTTGAAGGTACTGGTGATATGGACAAGAGCTTTGAGGCTATTTGAGATTATATAGGGTGTTCTTGTCTCTCTTTTCAGGTCTAGCCTGTATTGTTCATCGTAAGGGCTCTGAACTCTCTGGGAAGAACCAAGAGAGAATTTCTGTCTTGAATCACTGACAGCACAGTCATTTCCAAAAACATTGCTGGGATATAACCCTATATCTCTATTTTTTATGTGTATTACATTATTCAGGAACCTAACAATCAGGACAGAAGCTAACGAGCAGATTGAGATTTCAGTATAAATATTGGAAACTAAAAAGGAAAGGTCAATAGACCACACTCAGCTAACTTAAACATCGTTTAACAGAATACTAAGAAAGTGAAACAGTTTGAAGAAACAAACAAGTCTGTTCTACTATTGTGTTGGCAGACCCTAACTTAAGGAAAAAATTACACTTTGACCAAGAGTTTAGGTCCTTTGCCATAGGCAAAGCAAAAAGCCCTTGAAAGTCTAAAACATGTATCCTGTCTAAGTGATTTACATGAATAGAAATGCTCATCTCCACTATTAGTATTCTGCATTACTGGTTTTATTGCATACCATGACCCAAGTTCTGCCTTTCAATATCTGTGCAAATCATTGCATATCTCAGAAAACCTCTACTGCACTTGTGAAGAAGATGGAACTTTCTTCTTATGCTGGATAGCAGGATAGAAAAATCACAACAATTTGCATACTAATATGGTTGCATGAGTGATGTCTGATATATTTTATTAGAGTAATTCCTGGTTTTAGCATAAATCAGAAGCAAAGAAAATTATTTATCATCATTTTTTCAGTATATTTTCTTTATTTGAATGATTAGTTAAAATATTTTAGTTACTTGTGTTAAACCTTAATATGGTCCTATAGAAATTAAAAACAGGGGTTGTAAGTGAGATATCAATTAACATAAGAATCAATTTAATGGTAATTTAAATAGCTAACTTATAATTTTTGCATAATGAAGTGGCCTGTGGGCTTGAAGTCCTAATCATGACTAATTAATTTAAAGGATGTTACTTTTTATTATCATTGAAATGTCTGACAGGTGATAAAACATTTAGGGTTGCAGTCACAAACTTTCTACATCAGCTGTAATATAAGGCGACAGGTTATATAAACCCCTTCCCTGGAAAAATGAATATTTAAGGCAAATAGTGTTAAGCAATTTGGATCAAATTCAGCCATGGTAGAAACAGGTGAGAGTCCCATGAAGAAATTATGTTCAGTTTCACCCAATCTTTCAGCAGGAACTGCATGGAGAAATTCTAGGTTTCTTTGTTGTATGTACAGAGTCCTATTGAAATGAAAGTATGTACTATGCAAGGAAGCCTTCACTAGGTGAAGTTTTCAGTCAAATTTTTCTTTGATTTTTCCTCATGTGAATCTCAGTAAAATTGAAATGTGACCTAATCAAATCATAATATGGGGTACCTTTTAAAGAAAATAATGAGTCTGGGTGAAGATAACTCCAGTACTTTTCCCCCTAAGACATAGTAATTGCAACATGCAGTATGTGTGTAGCCACATTAGTTATGCAAGTGATCTATATGTGCCCCATGGATTCAGCATCACGGCATTCTGGTGTGAGGAGCCTGCTCTCTCCTCCACCCCCCACTGAATTCCTGCCCTGATGCCACTGAGGCTAAAAAGGTTCTTCGTGTTCTTCAGTTCTTTTGCTCATAGGTAATCCAGGTTGTAGGAATCTGTAATAGCGGGGAAAGAGGGCAGGCCATAGAGTACATGAGGATAACACATCTCCGAGGACTGTAGTCAGTGTCAGGTGGGTAATGGAGTGAGCCTTCAAAGGGCTGCCTAAGATGTGCCACTTGAGGTGAACCCCAAGCCTTCTCCCTGTGATCAGGAGTTTGTGCTTATGGGCTTTTTGAATAGTCTGTCAAGGCAGCTTTTCCAAAGCAGATATCAGGTCTCAATGCCTAGAGTGATGGAATAAAGCTATATGGAAATTGAGACTAGTCTATCTCTACAAGCTGCAAGAACAGGGCTGTACTGGGCTGTAAGGAGCACCTGTAATCTGAGCAACTCATGTAACTAGATAAGCTGTCAGAAAATTTTCAAGATTTGTCAGCTGTCACCCAGATCACTGACCATGGAAACAGCTTCCAGAGTTATGAAAATATTTCCCTCCATTCTTTGGGCGACACCCTATGGGGATCCCTACAAGAAACTTGAAAGCAATTTTTTATGTGATGTTAAAGAAGGAAAATTATTACCTAAGTGAAATCCAATGTTAGACCCCTGTGCATAAAACTGAGGAGTCACAGTGTTACAATGTTTCACCAGGACTAGGAATCTAACCCGGATTTTTACCTGTATCTTTCAGGGGACTGATTGTTCTTTGCTGCCCTTGTGAAGTAATTCTTGATTGTTAGACTATCACTCAACAAAGAATTCAAAATCCCTCATTTTCCTACCAATTAGGAAGATAAATATATTTAGAAATAAGATTTTCCAAGAGGACTAGTCATTTTTTTTTAAAATTCCTTAACTTCAGCAATCCATACAAAGCTTTAAAAAAATATCAAGATGAGGCACTCTTTCACTGAGAAATTATTTCATATACAGAATTCAATAGCAATAATAAAGGAGAAATATAAATGGTGAAGACCTGAGAAAAAAAATGGGAAGAAAAAAAGACAGCAGTAGAGGCAGGATCAATAATGAAGTGTATTCTGAACTTACTAGGACTACACACATGGGCAGAGAAAACTTGTGTAGGACCTATAAGTACAAAATGGAGTGTTAGTGGTAGAGATATGGTCCATTTGTGCATCAGAAAAAGGACAAAGAAACTGCTATGCAGACAGTTATGTATGGATGAGCAGGAGACAAGATGTGTATGAAAATCTTTACATCATGCCACACCTTGTTTTCTGGTTTTGGCTTCAGTAGAGTTAAGTTTCTTCACTGTGGCTGGTAGGAAGCTGTGTTTTGGATTCATGCTGAACACAGGGTTGATAGTATAGAGATATTTTTGTTACTACCGAACAGACCTTACACAGAGCCAAGGCCTTTTCTTGCTTTTTGTACTGCCACGCTGGAGAGGAGACTAAGGGTGCATGGAAATTGAGAGAAGACAACTGGGACAGCTGACCGCAACTGGCCAAAGGGATTTCCATATCATGTGACACCATTCTCAGTGTATCAAGCACAGGGAAGGTGGAGGAAGAGGGGAATATTTACAGAGGTTGTGTTTGTCTTCGCATGTGATTGTTGCATGTGATGGGGCCCTGCTGTCCTGGAGATGGCTGAACACCTGCCTGCCCATGGGAAGCAGCGGATTTCTTTGTTTTACTTTGCTTGTTCGTGTGGCTTTTGCTTTCCCTATTAAACTGTCTTTATCTCAACCCACAAGTTTTCTAGTTTTTACCCTTCTCATTCTCTCCCCAGTCCTGCTGGTGGGGAAGTGAATGAGTGGATGCGTGGTACTTGATGCCTGGCTGGAGTTAAACCATGGCATGTTGTAAATAAACATTTCTAGCATAATAGATTCAAAAATATAAAATGCCATATAATCACCTACAGTGAAGAGAGAGCCTGCCAGACCATTTTGCATTGCCCTAAATGCAACTAAGAAAAGTGAAGAATCCAAATGAAAATCCCATTTTGTTTATAGAAAGTTATGCAGCTAATTGTGTTCAGTTACTATCATAGAAATTACGTTTTCTGCTTTAGCTATATTCTGCCATAGTTAATAATTAAAACACAAACATGTGAAACACTAATTTAATGGCAGACTTTGTAATTACACAAGTACTGTTAAACATTTGTTTTGTAAACATACGTGAAATTCTTTTGTACATATTGTAATTAGGAGATCATAAAAATCAGAGACTATCTCAAAAGGAAAAACTGCCCCACTTTTTTTTTTTTTTTTTTTGGAAACAACTGTAACTGTACGGGAGCCATCATCAAAACAGGTTTTTCACAAAGCCTCAAAGTATCTAAGCAGGTAAGTTAGTCATTGCATGTCTATTTCTGATGTTATTGTTTATCTTTTAGAAAACTAAATCTGTTGGTTCAACCTGCTTATAGCTGTTGGAAGAAACCTTGCACCAGCATGGCAGTGCTCAGGAGCTCCCTGAGGAAAAGGCAGGGCTGCCAAACCTGTTCTGAAGTCTGAAGAAAAGTAATAGTGGCTCCGAGAGCAAAGACTTTCATTTGAGCAGTTATGGAAAAGGATTTGGATTTACATCCTGTGGTGGGTTTCCCAGTAAACAACTTCAGGTTTTGGAAATCTTTCTTTCCAAAGAACATGCCCAGACTGTGTTTTTGTGATATGTTACCTGGCTTAGTGTCATCTCATGGCAAAGAGTAGCTGGGGAAATGAAGTAGGGCAGGAGATCTCAAAGGAAGTATCTCGCAGAAAGAAGAAATATTACAGTAATAAATGTATTGTGCTACAGAAGAGAGGGGCCCAGGCTAAGGAAAGCACTGAGGCCAGAAAGGAGTGCAATCCACAAAGGCAGGTGGCAAGAAGAGGAGGAAGTAGAAATACCTGAAATTTTGAGATAGAAAGGGAAAAGAGCGAAGGTCCTCAGCAAGATAGGAAGAAAATGAGACAGTCTTCCAACTTCCAGTCCCTCTTTGCCTTTGATTCTATAGTCATTCTCCTCGGCTTTCTACTGAAAATCTGGCAGCTTGAATGATCAGACAAGCTCCCCTTCACACACTCTAGGCCCCTTCTTCCCAGGCAACTACTTGTATTTTCCTTTTGTCACTCGTTTGGGGTTTTTTGGGGGTTTTTTGAACCTTTGCATTCTTGTAACTGGGCTTACTTTATTTTATTTTACCACAGGGATGTTGTTTGACAACAAAAGTTTTTAAAAGGAAATGCAAGATGAAACAGCTGGAATTCTAGACCCTGGAATTGCTATAATCACTGACTGTTGTCCACAGCTTCTCCATTTCTCATCATGCTCAGCATTTTCTTTTCATCTGAGAATGAAGTCTCTGTAAAACATGAGCATGAGCTGATTTTCCCCTCTCCTCTGTTACACACCCCCCAGAGGACATTACCGCTCACACTTTTTTTCCCAGCAGGACTCTCGGGGTTTAAAAACAACCTTCTCTCAGTGAAGTAGCAGAATATCCACCTGGGCCTCCACAGTTTAACCATTGCCCATTCTGTGGTTGTTTTAAAACATTAGCCTAGCTATTCAGAAGGGACAACATTTGTACACTATTCTAATACATAATTATGATCAAGAAAAGAGTTTTATGTATTTATTACTTATTTTCATTTGTGTCACCCTGCCTTCAACTAGAGCCATTGCCTCCCCTTCAAAGTTTGTTTGAAAGCCATCTCTGTCAACACACTTCTCAAATCAGCATCCGAACCACCAGACAAGCTGCTTCTATTGACTTCTGCTGCTGTTTCAGCACATAAAACATCTTCTCATTTTGTATCATGTCTTCACCTGCCCTTGTAGTCATGTAGTCTTATTTCAGTGTTTCCTTTGAAATCCACTCAATCATCAGCAGCTGAAATCTTTTCTGAAATCCATCCATGCACAGTTCATGTATCCTGGTGAGCCTGCTCATTGATGCTTATCTCAGCGCTGCTTTCATTGAACTAGGCTTTTACATTCACACCAAGACTGCTCCGAAGGTATACATATGTACATGTAAGCAGTCCTGCAAAGTGAAAAAAATTCAAAAGGAAGTATGGCAAACACACCCACTTCTGATTCTCTAAGGTCTAGACACTCCAACAGAGGATATGTGTTCAGATCTACATAGATAAAAGGAGAACATCAAATACAGGCAAATCTTTCTATCCTTACTGAGATGGGCATCAAAACTATACAGAGGACACTTGAATTTACTCATATACTTTGTTTGTGCCCTGATCTTTTCCTAATAATTTCCTGCTTTCCATTTTGTTTTTGTTTGTTTGTTTTTACCAGCTACTGGTAATGTGTGTTAGGCTAATGTTTTCTTAGAATTACCTATTATGATTTTGGGATTTCTTTACTATGTGGTAATAGCTCAGAGTCCAATACCATGTTTGTAAAATGTAGCTTGTTTTTCTCCAGCTGCATTACTCTGCATTTATTAGCACTGAATTTCATCTCCCATTTTACTGCCCAATTACTCAGTACTGTGAGATCCTTCCACAGCTCTTCAGAGCCAGCTTTCATTTTTACTACACTGAATAATTTAACATCATCAAGCTTTATCAGTCTCTACCACCTTTTCTAGATCCTATATGAATATGCTGAATAGGACAAGCCTTAGCACAGATCTCTGTAGGGTGCACTATTTTCCTTCTCTAATGACCATTCACTCCTACCTTTCTTTTGCTATCTTTAAAGAAGACATTTATCTGTACTAGATATTTATCTGTTCTTGCTAAACTGATCACAAGTAAGTTTTTACATGAAATTTTGGTGAAGATTGGTGAAGCCTCTGAAATCTCAGAACACTCTCTGTTGTCTCATTCTTGTGCACATGCTCCATGACTCTGTCAAGTAGATTATATGAGACATAAGTTCTCTGTGCAAAAGCCATGCAACACTTCTGCCTATATCGGTCAAATTATTTGCTGATTAATTTCTTTTATGATAATTTCTACAAAGCTTCCCAGCCTGGACATCAGACTTACAGAGGAACCTGTTTTAAAAATTGACATCATATTTTCAGCCCTCTATTCCAGAGGCATGGAAGAAGTTCAAACTGATAAAACATACCCTGCAAGCAGAAGGTCAAGACTTTCATTGCACGGTTTCCTCATAGTAAGTGCCTATACACATACAATCCCTATCTGAAGATTTTTTTATTATTATAGAATATATATATATTATACAATATCAACATATCTGTTACAGAATATCAACCCAACAACACATTTTCTGACATTTTTGTTTCAAGAAGACTCTCTAAGGCATTCCTCATGAAGGTTTTAGCATTAAAGCCTCCTTGCAGTGAACATGAATGCAAATAAATTCTTCAGTTTTCCAGCTGCAGACAGGTTTGCTATAAGGGTTCACTGCACACTCTGATCAACTATTCATCCCTGAGATACCCAAGATCATTAGAAAGGCTTTTTTGATGCTGAAATATTGGTAAAAAGTACTGGTGGTTAATAAGTTTCGTAAACCTCCCTTACTTGCTGCTTTACTTTTCCAGCCCTTCCTTGACCTCTCAAGAGTCTTGCTATATGCTAGATGCAGTGATAGTCTGTGACACTTGCAAACATTGCCTTCTGATTATTTATATTGCCTTACAAGTGGAACCAAAGGCATTGATGCAACCAGAAGAGTTGGCAGCTAAGAGTGCGTCTGAAAAGCTCTCCTGGGGTGTTTCAGGATCAGCTGGGTGACTAGGTCTGCTCATGGGTCTGTCTACAGAGGGTCCTTTTTGCTTAGCTGATGACCTGCTTCCCCCCTCGTACCCCTTTTCTTTCCTAAGCTCTGTCCCTGCTTATCCTTTACCATCTGTTTTTTTCAGTAAGCAGTTTTAGCACAGGAACTGTTAAAACTATATGAAAATAAAGGGTTCTCCAGACAGAGAGAGAAAACAAAGATGAAAATTTTGCCTTTACAAAAAATAGGCTTAAAAGAGCTTATAGCTTAGGCCACCTCTGCCTCACCATGTGCTGCAGCCTGAGGATGTATGGCAGACTCCACATGTGCACATACACTCTGCTGACATCCTCTTCCATGTTTACCACCATATGCCATGGTCAGACCAAGCCCCTTTCACTGAACTGCCAAACCCTTATGTCTGGGTTTAAATTCCGACCTTTGGGAAAATACCCACTATTATATATCTTTAAGTATGAACTTGACGAACTCCATAAAGTCTTTATATCAGGCACCATGGAGAAACATAAATTTTGCTGTCTACCATTAGCTGCATGTGTCTTTCCAGAAATTGTATTTAAATTTGATACTAGTAAGCTCCACACCATCTTTTTGGTAACATTTTTTTGAAATGTTTACCGCAGAATCAGAAGAAAAAAGGTGGTGAAAAATATTATTAGAAAGACCTGTTTCAATACATCTTTTGCATTCCTATCTTTTGTCCCAAAGAACATAGCATAGCCTTGGAAATAAAAAAGGAAAACATAAGTTTAGAAATACCTGCATGCAGGAAAAGAAGAAAGTGAAATAAAAGATAACAATTTGCCACCTGAATTGTCTGCCTTGCCAAAAGGAAAAAGAAAAGTCCTCCTCTGAAGGGTGTATTAGGTCAAAAATTCAACCAGTCAGTAAGGATTAAGCTAGTGAAAAACAAGACACAAAAATAGAAGAGAGTATCTGCTTTCTGCATATCTCAGCTGTATCAACTGTTTCACTGGGTCTGCTTATGTCTTCTTCTTTACAGCTCTCATCAAGCTACTTTTCCTTCAGTTGTATAGTGCTTTTGCTGTCCAGGTTCTCAGAAACTGGACTCACTGTCCAAGTTCCAAGGCATCAGATATGAGTTTCTCTTTCACTGAATATTTGCTCTCATGTATCTCAATTCAATTTTTATACAAGATGTGTTGGCTCAGCACTCTCACATTTTCAGAAGAGGTACTCTATGGAATGAATAAAGTATTTCTTTTGCTATCATGTGACTTTTAATCTGTTATACTTATGAAAATTTTCATGGGGAAAAAACCCCTCAGTAATCTTAAAAGAATACCTTTTAACTGAATATGCCAGGGCTCTCTTCAGGGGATTTGTTTAGAAATCAGAGCTGTCTATAGCCCTTCATGTCAGATGATACTCAGCGAAGGTGCACTACATGAAACAGGAGTTCAGTTTTTCTCTCATCAGCAACATACACAGCAATTGATAGCTGAGGCAGTTTGTGAATGTAATAGAGCCCCAAGAGTGATTTTAAGCTTGTATTCACTACGTGGCCATCTGCTGTTGTTTCAAATAGAAGTTTTATTAACTTTTCCATTTTAACCTCTAGTATTTCTACAAAGGTCACAATTCAATATTAACACTTCAACTTGCAAAAAAAAATTAATCATTCCTTTTCTACTAATAACACTTAGTCTTTGCTTCTGAACATGTCATAAATGTGATAAAGTGCTAGAGTACAAGAGAGGTCTCATCAGCAATCTGGTCAGGGAGGTTAGAAAATTTGTGTATCATTTCTTTCTCTCAAGTGAAGAGCAATTAGGATGTTTTGTGATGAGAAGAAAAATCATGCACATTTTAATCTTCATGTGCACATTCTATTTTGCAAATACAGATCAGGTGTCACTCTGAGCACATTATGAACTAGAATTAAGATGTTGGAACTACTAATGTTGACAGATCCAGAAATGGTTCAACTTAAGTTGCAATGCTAAATAGGATAAACACTTGATGGCTTCGTTGAAACCAGGTTTGAAGTACTGTTCACATCCGGAGAACTTATTGGCTAATATAATTTAAAGTACACAATGTTTGGGAATGCAGTGTAGCAAATAGGTGACAAGAATCCAGCAAGAAGCACTCAAAACTTTGAAGATACTAGTCTTGAATGCCCAGTTTTTCTTGCATATGATTTAAACTTCTGAAATGACAGCCTGGGGATTTTTTTTTTTGCTTTTTAGGTAGAAACCATTGAACCTCTAAACAGATTCACTGCATAATACTTGGAACTGTGAAAAATGTTTGCAACTCTCTTAGATTATCCTTATTAAAGAGACTTGAGTTAAGCCAGTAAAGGCGTTTTAGAAATCCATTTTCATATGCACGTTTCTTTAAAAAATAACCAAAAAACCCAAAACCAAACCCAAACCAAACCTAATAAAAACAAAAAAAAACAAAAAAAAAACCAAACGGAAACCACAAAAACCAACCAAAAAAAACCACCCAAATTACAAATAAAAAAGTCAAACAAACAAAACCAACCAAACAAAACCCAACAACAACAAAAAATAAAAAAACCCAAATAGCCTGACCATCTCTGAAACATTTAGAAAAGACAGAGCTGGTAGTGACAATCAAATAAAACCCACCACAACATTTAACACAGAATGGTGCAAGAGATATGGCTTGGTATGGAAGTAAATTCCAGAAAAAGTAATCAACTAAAATTGGTTTTATATATTACAGCCACTGGGACAATAAGATACAATGATACACTGCAGCGACTTATACCAAGTTAACTGAGCACTGGTAAGAACCTGAAGGACACAGAAAAACCCTGTGGTACTACGTGAAATCTACTGTTTATCAGAAGAGCTTATTTTACCCCAATGGAAAATCTACCAAACCCAGACATTTTCTGTGGAATGTTCTTTTATCAGTAAAATCTTTTGGTTTCTGAAACAAAAGTACTTTGTCAGGAAGATTTTGAACACTCTAAACTTTAAACATTCAATGCACTACCTCTCATTGTTTCATAATAACTTGGTGGTACTTCTAAGATACTACTTTTCTGAAGAGGAAGTGAGCCATGTCAATATGCTGGGGAAAAGAAAAAAATTCTGAGAAAGGAGACTGTACTCCTCTTCTGGTGCAAACGCTCCATGACTGTAGCTCTTGTCCAGCAAACAACAAAGCCAGGGCAATGAATGCACTAACCAAGCTTATTTCCTGAGCATGGAGGGACTCCCTGTTAGCTGTCAGCAGCAACGCTTTATCCAAACAGTGCCCTGAAGTGCTGAGTTGGTATCCCCACACAGGCCAGCCATGATCCCCACTCGGATCTGGCCGTGTTGTGGCACATGCCTTCCCACACTAATTGTCTGGTTGATCTAAAGTTTTGTACAGACACAATACTGCCAAAGTACTGGTTTTATGCTTCAAATTCTTTAGTTAATTCTACTAATGCTGTCTCAGATGTATCTGCAGATAGGTAAGAGATCCCTGGTTTGTTCTTCTATTTCAAGTGAAAAGAACAGTAAAATACAAAAGATTTCCAGACAGATAGACAGAAAAGCACACCTACACCGAGACTATATTTTACAAACTTTTATCCCTTGCTGGGATGAATAAAAAAGCTTTCTATGGAAAGGTGATACTAGAAAAATAATGAAACAAACTCCAGAATGAGGACTTTAGAACAAGTTTTAACCATTACATTCGGATACTCTGTGAGGTTTACAGAAAGGCAAACGTGACTGACCTCCATCCTTGTTATTAAGGTTCATATCAACTCATGTAGACTTTCACTAAGGCTGCTCAAATTAAAAATTAGGTCTCTTTGCATTCACTGGTAAAATGCAGTACTAAATCATCCTCTGGAAACTTCTAGTCCTCTTCTCTGACTTCACTAATACTGAGGGCATCTCTAGCTCTAATTTAGACACCTAACATTAAATAACTGAGTATAAGTCTTTGTTTGAAGTTAACAAACCACAGATGAGGTGAACAATACTTTTAATAAGGGTATTGGGGAAAAGTACATGGAGCTTTATCATTTAGACATAAGTATTAAGAAGCCAGATTGGTGGAAATACTCTTTTTTGCTTTATAAGGAAAATATTCAGTTACTGTAAAGGCATGCTGTTCTGCACGTAACATCTTTATATTCCATATGCAAAACATCATGCCGCTACTGTTTAACACACACAAGCATATGTGTGCATCACTAGTGCTTCTGCACCCTTACTGCATGGGGGCCTGTTATAGAGCACTTCCAATGTTCAATAGCACATGGTCTCTAAAAACAGGTGCTTTTGTGTGACTGTACCTGAATTTTCATATATTATAGTAAGTAAAGTGTAATTTTTCACATTAAAAAAAAAAACAAACAAAAACCTTTGAGGAATTTTCTATACAAGGCTTCTAATACATAAATGTCCATGATAGAGGGACTCTAGTTGGCAGAGCCCTCAGAGCACTTTGCAGTCTTACACTTTTTCAATGCCTCAAGCTCTTTGATTAGCTTTGCCCAATGGTTCTATTGACCTTGACTATAGACCGTTCCCTGTGAATCATCAGTAATCTGCCTAAAAAGATAGAGCCTTCAGACTACACAACTGCTATATTTGAACTCCTGAAGATACTGTAGCTTTGGGATTGGGATCATTTGGAAAAGTCTTAAAGGCCTGTTTTTATCAATTTTGCTTCTCTCTGACCATAGCTTCATAGTCATTACAGTCTGATGTAAATTCACATTGCCACTAAGGTCATTCCCTCTACTCTCATCTATTCCTTTCTGCTAACTCCACAGTGCTGGCACTGGCCTTTGCACAGCTGTTCAGAGAACTGGTACTGTTGAGAACTAACCTGAAAGCCAACCTGATCAGCTCTGAGTCCCAGTGTCCTGTGCAGCCCTTCCACAGAGGGCACATATTTATGGCAGATATAAATAATGTAACTACAACCTCTGCAAACTTATACTTCTCCCAAAACATGCTTTAAAATACCATTACACAATTCAAATGTTAGGGAATTCTGGTAGAGAAGAAAAAGGAGCCTTAATGCCGCCATGTAAACTCTTTCCACCCCCAATCCTTTTTCTTTCCATTTGGAGAACAATACCAGTACTTTAGATATAAATTACATAAATTGGATAGTGTTTTATAATTGTTGTCAGACCTATTATAGAGACTGACCTGAATAACTAAATAAGCTTCATCTTTAGATTCACAAGCAACAGTTCACAGCATGTAAATACAGATTCATAAAAGATGCAAAATACAAAGGGTTTCCTTTTGTTCACTAATTCCTGCCTTCACAACACAGGCATGCATTTCCTCCTCTGTTAGACATGCAGCATTCATTCTACCCCTGAATCATGGATTTGAATGGTGCAGCCTTTTATAATTGGGATTTCCTTAAAAATATTGAACATTTTTACTATTAACTGCTATCTCCAAAATCCTAGGGCAACATTCCAAGAGCTTTGATTTTCCCCCAAATGATTTGGTTCCCAGAATGTTTCAATTTCTGGATTTAGCAACTCTGAGCTGTGGTGCAGAAAAATATGTTTCGAAAAATCTTTGAAGCTAAGTGCAGAGAAGAGCCCAGTAGCCAGCTAGAAATTGCAGCACGCATTATTTTATTTTTTCCGGCATCAGGATTCCAGCCTAGCAGGCATACAAACATCCAGCGTGTGCCAGAAAACACAGTGAAGGAACTAGATATCAGGATTTAAGCTTTTCTAATAATAAAAAGGCAGAAAAAATGTGGCTGCTGATGCTAGTTTGGTAATTATCATCTTCCATACTATCTGTCTTTTTTTCTCTCATTGCAGATGGACACAGCCTACAGAACCCTACTTTCAACTTTATACTCTTAGCCATAGGTAAATCTGTGCTACAACTATAATGACTTAAATAAAGGTAATTGGCTTTCTATTCCTGTCTCCTCATCTTCAGCAAAGGGAGCAAACGCTTAAACTAACAGTAGCTGTGTGCCAAGGATCTCAGTTTTCAAGCCTTGCTTTGCTAGTTTATGTGCTGGCAAGAAACTCAAGGGGATGAGAGAGATTATACTTAGGCCTGGAGGAATCTGGGTGACTGTCCAGAAACTCCCACCAACTAAGTAAAGAGGTGATGTTGATATTTTCTGAAAAGTCTTTCTGGGAAGAGAGTGTTCATATTTTAGCAATTGGAAGCACTATCTGGTAGATTTCTAGGAAGGTACTTTAGGTCCAGTCTTATTTAACATTTTCATTAATGAGTTGGAAGTGAAAGTAACTAGCCTGTAATTACATTTGCTGATACTAAATTGAAAGGAGTTTCAAACTTCACTGGGGACAAAGAAATAATGCAAGGGGACTTATGGTACAGATATAGGCAGAAAAATCACAAAATGAATGGTAAGGATGGGAGTGAGGGAAAGAGGAAAGGAAACAGAATACCATTTTAATTATTTTTTAAATCGACTTGTGTTCCTATCCATTACTTTGCTTTGTATCACATACAGACAAACACTAGTTCCAGGTATTGAGTAGCCAGTCAAATACTATAATGAGCTATTTGGAAGATGTCTAATAGGAATATGAAGGAACTGCATGGTGGAAGTCATGGATCTGTAAGTTTGAGGACAGTGGGCTCACTGTATCTGAGAAGCAGCTTCACAAGCAGCAGATATGCTTTGTTCTTGACATGGTTTGAGAAGCCCTTGACTTCAGCCTCTAGGCAGAGGGGTGCTTTTGTAAAGGCGTATGGACCTGTCCTGGTAAATCTGGAAACCAAGAACGACTGATTGGATCTTCACAGGGAAATGAACCCATTTTATTCACTTGATTAATGCAGAAATTTAAGCAGGGTTTTTTTTTGTTGGTTTTTTTTTTTTTAATGCTTCCTTAGTATTTTCATAATATGACCCTTGTTCAATGGTGAGGTGATTTGTTTTCTCTTATTAGTTAGTAATTTTTGGTGACTTAAGTGGCAGATAAATATAAGCCTTTATGTGCACATTTGCACATGAAGAAATAAAGCAGTCAAAAAGAATAAAAAACAAAAAGGGGTCTTGTGATATTCACTGCAGAAAGTATTCATCATGCTACTATTAAAAGCCCAAGATGTCAGAAGGCAGAGCAAGTGCTGTATGTTAAAATATTAATGTTAGTAAACATTGATTTGTTTAGATTTAATATAGAGGATTAAGGAACGAGGAATGAAGAAATGGGTATCAGGTAGTGCCCCAAGGTAAAATGCAGCTTCGTAGTTATGAAAATTTAATTTGACTGCATTGGGAATAATTGCTCTTGTTGGATAGCAGGCCTATGTCAGCAAGATAACAGTCACTCAAATGGACATCACCTTGTGTACACTCTTAAGCTGCTGCACAATATTCTCAGTTGGAGAATGATGTTGCATCCCATTGTTATAGGAGAACCAGGCAGCTGAAAAATATACTGAATCAATCTGAATAATACTTTAGTGAGATATTTATGTAATGAAGCTTCATTTTTTTTCTCACTTAAAAGTCTGCCTAAAAGCCAAAACCTTTTGCTTCTGAAGGTAGAAAATCTATTTTGGTTTATTTTCACTGAGGTTCGCCTCTCCTCTCCTCTCCTCTCCTCTCCTCTCCTCTCCTCTCCTCT